>PVKB01008195.1:0-20273 GCA_004027205.1 Ctenodactylus gundi | reverse complement strand
GAATCAAAGACCTAGATATTAAAACCAAAACACTGGAGGCTAGCATGACCCTAGTCCCCAAACCAGAAGAAGACAAATTAGGCAAAAATCTAAAAAATATAGGTATAGGCAAAGACTTTCTTAATATACCCAAAGCAAAAGAAATAGCCCTAGGATTAACAGGTGGGATACCTCAAATTAAAAAGTTTCTACACAGCAACGGAAATTATCAACAGAGTGAAGAGAGAACAGACAGAATGGGAAAATATATTCACCACCTCTACCTAAGGTAGGGGGATTATAACTAGAATCTACAAGGAACTGAAGAAAAACCCCTCAAAATCAGAGATCTGATTGAAAAATGGGCAATGGAAATGAATAGGCAATTTTCAGATGATAAAGCTCAAATTACCAGCCAAAAAATGTTCAGCATCCTTAGCCATCAGAGAAATGTGAATCAAAACATCACGGAGGTACCACCTCACCCCACAGAGAATGGCGTATATTAAGAACTTGAACAGCCATCCCTGCCGGCGAGGCTGCGAGGAGAAGGAACCCCCCCGCCCTGCTGGTGGGCGTGCCCACGGGTGCAGCCACTACTGAAAACAGTTATGGAAGTCACTCAAGAGACTGGAAACAAATATCCACTTTGATCCAACCATACCACTTCTGGGGCTTTTCCTGGAAGAGTTAAAAACATCACACAGCAGAGATACACGTATTCCACGCTCACAGCAGCACAGCTAACCACAGCTAAAATGTGGAAGACACCCAAGTGCCCATCCACAGACCAGTGGTCACATAAACTGTGGTATCTGTACCCAGTGGAATACTACTCAACTATGAAGACAGGTAGATTTGGGGACTTTGTAGGTAACGGTGCAACTTGAGACCAACACGCTCAGCGAGGGGAGTCACGTGCAGAAGGTCACATACCGAACAGCTTCTCTGATGGGAGAAACCCAGATCACAGTTATTTCCAGAACAAAATGGGGGACTGTAGGAACTAGTGGGGTTAGGGTCCGGAAGGGGGGATACATGGTTTTGCCAGGGTGTGTACGTGCACAGAATGCCCAACTTCAATGTAAACATTTTATATATATATCATTACATACAATGGGGGAAAAGTTTTCATATGTAGCTTTTAGGTTGGTGTGGAAGTTTTCTTCTATTCCTTGTTTATGGAGTGTTTTTTTATTGATGTTAAATTTTGCAAGTATCTCTCTCTCTCTCTCTCTCTCTCTCTCTCTCTCTCTTCTTCTTCTTCTTCTTCTTCTTCTTCTTCTTCTTCTTCTTCTTCTTTTGGTTTTCTTTTGCACCAGTTGAGATGATTGTGTGGCTACCTCCCCCTCCTGTGCCTGGGGTGTACTGTGTTGGCTGACTTATATGCCGAAGCAACACCCTTCTACTTCAGGGGTAAATCCCACCTGGCCACGATGTGCGTGGTTCTTTTACTGTGTTGCTAACTTTGGTTTGCTTGTGTTGAGTATTTCACGTCAGCATCTGTAATTGGTGTTCTAATGTTCTCCTTGGGTAGCCTTGTGTGGTTTTGGGGTTAGGCAGTGCTGGTCTCAGAGAAAGTTGCCTTAAACCTACTGTCTAGTTGATCTGCCAGCATTTGTATCCTAGAAGTTTCTGTTAGTGTGTGTTTTTCCTTTGAATAGTCACATTTTTTGTGGCTTGTGACTTTTGCTGACAGCTGTGGACCTGGACCTAACAGTGTAACCCAGGGAGTCAGTGTCCTCCTCTGATGCTGGTTTATAGTCTTCCTTTCTAGTGCTGCAGTTCACACGTGTCCGGGAGGTGGTGGTGCGCCCAAGTCCTTTCCCGTCTTCTCCAGGCTGGACCTCTCCCTGGACTCAGTCACATCCCCCTTCCACTGTGGGCAGCTGCCGTTCAAGGTCCTGGGCTTTTCTGTCTAACCTACAAGGGGTAGAAGAGTGGTATGGGGGACATGAGCTGGGAGTCCCCTTAAAGTCATTTTCACAGGAGATGGGGAGCAGCCATCATGGAAGCAACTACAGCCACCAGCTCAACCTCTGTCTGCGGCTCCGTGGTCAGAGATCACAGCAGTGGTCAGAGGCCAGACCTCTAGATCAGAAGACGAGGCTGTTTCCCTAAGCGTGGCACAGCTGCCACGAAGTGCTCAAGGATGGGTGGGGGCGGGCTCACAGCTGACCTTGGTGGCAACGCCGGGCGGCGGCCCTGCGGGCCTGCTGCAGATGCATCCCGTGCGGCATGTGAGTGCGCCCAACAGACCGTGCCTGTACGGCAGGCGTCTAGATGGGAGGACACGGTTGGTACTTCCTGCTCGTTAATCCAGTTTTTTAAGGAAAAAAGAATGCTTCACTTATGTTTTTATATTTTTATTTAATAGGAAAGTAGGATTTACTTTATAGGAAATACCTAACTACTACAGTTGCTAATAAGAGCACGTGTTTGTCGGCCCCTAAGTGGGTGCCAGGCGCTGTCCCAGATGCTGCTGGGTGTGGTGTCACGCAACGTAGCGTAGGATTGGTACCACCACTGTCATTTCACAGAGGACCCTAGTGAATCTCAGAGAGGTTGAGCTATGTTCCATCTCACCTCCAGGGACAGACGGATATCCAGAGAAGGCATGCGCTGATCTGCTGTGGCTGCGTCTCCTGAGACTCCAGGCTGCGTCTGCACTGTTGGCTTTGCTGCACACAGCTGTCCTGACCCCCCAGGACCCGCACCGATGGCCATGGCCTCCACCCTCCTGCGGCAGGTCAGCCGTGGCTGGGCCGAGTTGGCTGAGCCCTGCTGGGAGGCACTATGGTTTTATTTGCTTCATTTGTTTGTTTGTTTTGATTTTGGAGTCCAGGCTAAAGAGACAGCAGGTCCCTGTGACCCGAGCTGAACAAGTGTGTTTAAGACCCATGTCATGTCCACGAACATGTCATGGCCAAATCCATGGAGCAGAGGCTGGGGGAATCGCACCGTCACTTCACGGACTCGCCCCACCTGTTGGTTGTTGGTGGATGGTCTCGTAAACCTCGCCCGTCCTCTAGACGGCATCATTCCATTTTCTCTCCTGCATGGCACTCACGTGCGAAAGCTGCCGCTGGAGACGCCAGTCCCCCGTCCTCCCCCCATCGGCCTGGGTAGGGGGCGTCTTGTCCTGAAATGCACGCCCTGGGTTCTCTAGAAACACATGGCTCTTAGCAGATCCTAAGCCCACACGATTTGTCCCTGGAGTCCACCAAGTTCATAAAAGTGTTTATATTTTTTAAAAACCTTGCAATAAAACTTCATCTTCCCCCAGAGCACTTCTTTCAGGGCCCAGGAGTTCTGTGAACAGCCCTCAGAAAGGGTCGTCGAGCAGGATCCCTGTGGGTTTCGGGCACTCGCTGGGGCTCCTCCTGGATCTCTAGTTTCAGAGGTGAGGAAATGGGCCGTGGCGATCACCAGTCATCCTGGGCCGTGGGCCATGTCTTTTCTCATGTGAAAAACGTCTGGGGTGACTTGTACCTATCTCTCTAGCTCTGAGTCAAAGGCCTCTGCTTGGCTGTTTTATGAGCCCCCTCAAGTGGCCTGCTGACATCAGCCCCAGGTGCCTGTGAGAAGTGAATATTAGGTCTCTTCATTTCTCCTTTGTAATCTCAGGGTTCTTGTGACTTGAGAGCCCACAAGTGACCTGAGAGGCACACAGTCCCTGGGGGCCGTGTGCCACTGGCATCTCGGGCTGCTCTTCTTGGAGAGGCCCCAAATCCATGGCTCCCGGAGGAGCTGTGAACCTCCTTCTAGACTTGACCTCTTAAATACTTAGCGATCACTTCTCATAGTAGGACCAGAGAGAGCAGAGGTAGGAAAAGTCTGAATGAGCTGAGTCAGCGTAACTGTTTTTGCATCTGTCTGGTTTCTTGATGTTCTCCAGGGCTGGTCACATTGTCTCCAGAGCAGGACCCCAGAAGTGCCTCCCTCCCTCACAGCTTCCGGGGGCCTGGGACAGGATGGCCCCTCTGCAGTTGAAGTGTCTACTGGATGCACTGGCAGGAAACAAGGAGAGCTTCACACCTGAGGCTGGCCCAGTGGACACTGGCCCTATGCTGCCTCTCTCCCTTGAAGGTCATTAACACAAAAGCAGAAGGAGCAGGCTGGGACTGGGGGCTGGGGTGGTAGCCAGGGAAGCGCTGAGCACTGATAACGGGCTCAGCTGGCCAATGAGAAACCCTGTTGAGCAGAGCAGGGGTGCAGGGTGACTTGGTTTATTATCAGAGCCTGTAAAGCTCACCAGCTGGCAGCACAAGTGCCTCTGTGAGCAAGTTAAGGCTGAGACAGGAGGGTTGAAGCTGAGTTAGACCCAGCCCATCTGCTGCAGTAAAGACGGGAGGGACTTGGACCCTGGAGACAGAGGGTGGAGTCCTGAGCTGGAGCCTCCAGGAAGAAGCAAGACGAAGGCTTCTGGTGCCCCCCACGATCAGGGTCTGTGCAGCCGAGAGAACACAGAGACAGGGAGGGGAGAGACAGGGACAAAGATGGTACAGGGGCTAGACCCAAGGGATGGTACAGAGGCTAGACCCAGAAGACTGAGTACGGGCTAGTCACAAGAGAAAGATTTGCTTTTTCTGTCATCTGAGCAGCAAGTGTTTTTGGTCCCTGCCCATTAAGCTGTGTGGTGGCAGGAGGCTGGTACTTGGACAGTCACAGTTCATGGTTGGCCGAATCAGAGGGACTGACTCGAGGGATCACCGCAGAGGGCACGGGCAGGCTCATGATGTGGCCGCTGTCTGCCAGCTTTTCATAATAAGCCTTGCCAAAAACATTCTTTTAAATATGTGTGCTTGTATAATGTTAATGAAAGTAAAAATTAGATTTAAAAAGAAAAAAGGACCATGTTAGAGACCCATGCAATATCACCCTGAGTTGCTTTTGGTCACTGCTGTCCTGTACTCTGGACTAAGGGCCTTACCTCAGTCATGTGTGTGCACAGCGGCTGCCCAGATGAGGCTGGAGATCGAACCCGAGCTCTTCAGTGTATGATGTTACTTGGAGCTGGGATCTTTGCTGAGGTAATTAAGTCAGTGTAAGGTCATGGGGTGGCCCTAGTCCAACAGAGTGGTGACTTTGTAGAAAATGGGGTATTTGGACCCAGTAATTGGACACACACACACACAAACACACACATGGACATACACTCATGCACACGGACACATACACACGTGAACACACATCTACCCACATGGACACGGTTGCAGGCATGCTTGCACATACCCTGGGGGAGCGGACACAGCTGCAGGAGCCAGGCCCGCCCCATTCTAATTAAACTTGGGAAGTTTCCAGGCAACAGGGCCAAGGAAAACCTCCTTCCCCAGCCGGGCCAGCTAGCTGGAAGACGGCTCGACTTAAGCAGCCACGTGGGCATTCTTGCTGTTGCCAGGATGGGCCTGCACCTAGCGGAGGTATTTGTGGAATCAAAGCTTCTGGAACGTTCCCGCCAGGCGGCCAATGTGAATAGGCTGCGAGGTAAAAATGTCCCCTGCTGGGGCGGTGCCCTTGAAGTCCACATCAAAATCCAGCGAGGGTCACAGCTGCTGGGCACCCCACAGCGGAGAACTGCACAGAATCCCAGCCGGTCTAGGCCGGGGTTGCCCTGGGGAGGACAGGAAACAGGGCCTGGAGGCTCCGGGGTGGGAGGGAGGAAAAGGCGGGGAAGGGGGGAAGAAGAGAGCAGACAGGGAGGGAGGGACCAGGGAGAGGCAGGAAGCCGGGAGGACAGGGACAGGGAGGAGAGGGTTGGGGACAGAGAGAGAGAGGAGAGCGAGAGAGAGGAGACGTACAGGAGGCAGGACAGACAAACGGAAGGGAGGAGAGAGGTGGAGAGAGACAGAGGCAGAGAGAGAGGAGGGGAGGGAGACAATGCCAGAGAGTTTTCAGAAACGCCAGCCCCCTTCCACCTGCGGCCCCAGCCCCCAGGCCTCAGTCCCCAGCCCTCAGGCCCCTCACCCCTCCAGGGTGAGTGGGTCCCACGAGGTGGCTAAGGCCACTAGGGGGCAGCAGGTTAACTCTTCGGATGCCAGAGCTGGGTTGAACAATTCGCACCTGAGAAAGCTGGGTAGCTTTCTGTGCACCCCAAGATTCTGGCTGGATGTTGAGCAAGCCCTAACAGGGGAGCCTGCCTCCTGGCGCAGCTTGCTGTGGGCCCAGTCGGGCTGAAGCATGGCTGTTTTTTTGGCTGTGGTGACACACGTTCACGCTCAGTCCTGGGACAGAAAGATCATTTGGGGGTTTATGCTCGTGTTCACATTCCCTCGACCAAAACCAGGTACAGCCTTGGGTGAGTGCATCCACTTGTCAGGGACCGTGCTTTGGTCAGTGAAATAGCCGGGACCCTCACGCTGGAGGAGCTTGCAGAAGACAGGCACTAAAACAAGATTCCTGCAGGACGCGGTGGTGCACCTGTAATCCCAGCGGCTCGGGCAGGGGTTAGGCTGAGGATCACAACCGGGGCATCTGGGCAACACCGCGAGACCCTATTCAAAGGGAAGAAGTTCTGGGAAGGTGGCTTCGTGGTCCTTGGGCTCAGTCCCCAGTACTGCAGAACGCTGGAGGAGCAACAAACGAAAACAGCTTTCTCGGGGGTGACTGCCCTAGATGGTGTAAATAAGATCCATAGGCCTAGGGCTCAAGTCAGTGTGAAGAAATGGACTTCCAAGGTCATTTTGCCTGAAGCTTCTGTGGTATGATTTTCAGGTAAGTTACAGCCTAAAATATGGGAGCCACTTGGGACAAACTTAACTGGCAGGGGCCAAAAATACTTGCTGCTCAGATGACAGGAAAAGCAGATCTTTCTCCTGTGACTAGCCTGTGCGCAGTCTCCTGGGTCTAGCCCCTGTGCCATCTCCTGGTCTTGCCTGTGTACCGTCTCCTGGTCCAGACTGAGCACCTTTCCTGGGTCTACCCTCTACTTTCTCCTGGGTCTGATCTCTGCAAGGCCTTCACCATTCCACCTATTAAACTTCTACTGATAATATGAAAACACTGTGGTGGCAACCAGAGTAGGACCCATGAGATGAAGTTGGTTTATTTGAGAAGGGGAATGAGAGCGCCCAGTCACAGGGAATCAGGGCCGGAAGGGGCATGGAGTGGCTCAAGGACAAGTGGTCTTATGGTTGGCTCTGGAGTTTGGGAGGGCTAGGTGGAGGAAGGAAAGAGCCAGGGAGAGCGAACCGCACCGGTGTGATGTATACCCACGAGGGAGGTGTTGAGAGGCGATCAGCAGGTGACTCGCTGAGCATTTGGGATTCCTTTTGATATGCTTCAAGAGAGTTCAGTGAAAATTGAAATTCTGCACAATTATTGTCCTTTCGAGGCCTGGAGGCCCTGAGCCTCAGGTGTTCCACAGTGGAACCCGCCTCTGCCTTCAGGGAAAGGTGGGGGACCCGAATCATAGTTTCTCCTAGGAAAAGATTCCATCCCAGGACCATGGTCGCCTACACCAGCAGGGCTGTTTATTTTGCCAACCCGCCAACCCTGGTGTGTGATTTCTTGCTCTCAAGTGGGTGGCCTTGGAGTTGAATCCTTGTCCACCATAAGGCAGGAACACTGTAGCAGGAGAGATCTGGTTCCTGTGTAGTTCCAGGCGGTGAGATGGGGTGTTCTCTGAGACTCCCACAGTTACACTGGAGTCATTACGACATCATCGCACACCTGCTCTGGGGACGCAGCAGGGCTGGCATGTTTGGTGACTTGGGGGCTTATGGTCGCCTGGTGCCCTGTGAGGGAGGGAGCCAAGAGGCCCGAGAAACGTGTGAGTCGGTCCTGGGTCCTGATATCCTGGCTGGCTGGGCCGCCCTCCCCAATCCTCACACTGCGGCTCCCTTCCTCCATCCCTTCGCCACCTCCCCCGCTGCGCACCCGACTGCTCTGACAGCGGCTCTGGAAACGTCCCTGCCCCTGCGACACCGATCTGTCCACCTGAATGTGCGTGTCGCACATCCCTCATGTGGCAGCCCTGTTCTGGGTCTGCCTTCCTCCCGGGAGAGGAGAACCCAGTAATCTGGGCACCCTCAGTGCCTAGCACAGCCCCAGCTCGCCGCTGACACTCAACACACGAGTAGACAAGGAGTCCTCAGCGCCTCGCCTTTCCACACCGAGGAAGTCCTGCTTCTGAAGAGCGCATTTCCTGTGCGTGCCCTGGGGCACCCACTGGGGTGGACGCTGGAGCGCAGGAGGTGCTTCCCCTCGACCCCACGTCAGGGTGCTCCCTCCAGTCCACCAGATGTGGGGACAGGCACAGGTGACTTTCTGATCTCCAGAGGCCCTAAGGAGACGCGAGCAGTACAAGTTTGTGACCCCTACCTCTGTTTCCACCCTGAATCAGTTTCTTTTTGTGGCAGCAGTCTTCTGCAGCAGGAAAGGACTTTCACAAGCTGGAGGTGAGCAAAAGGGCCAGAAGAGTTTCCAGTTGTGTCTCACCAGGACCAGCCATGCGTCCTGTCTCGGGGATGGACTCCTCTCTCACTCAGGGAGCCAAGTAAAGCCCCGATGGCATCTCATGCCACCTGCCACCTTCAGAGGCGGACCCCAGGCCCTGGCTCCTGCATCCACGTGCGGGGAGCCCTCAGTGGGACAACTGTGGAACCATGTGCCATTGGGAGGTAGGGCCTGGCTGGAAGGGTGGGTGCTTGGGACTTCACCAGGGGGATTGGGGAGTCACCAGGCAGAGCTTTCAGGTGTGTGTTGGTGACTTGTGGGCCAGGAAGTGGGGGAGGGGCACCCACCCAGGGTGTGAAGGGCTCAGCTGACAGTTTGAACTAAGTAAAGGAAAGAAGAAGACATGTCGCACAGCTTCTTCTTGGGAAGCTCTGACCTTGCCAGAGTCTCCAGAGAGCCGCTCTGTCCTCACTCACTGGGCTTCTGTCTGCAGCAGGTGAGCAGCTCTCTGGTCCCTGCCGTGGGTTTCTACCCTTGCTGGCTGCCCACAAACAGACTGTGGGAGACCTGAAACTGTGAGCTGAAGGAACTCGTTCCTCCCTTACGTTGTGGATGTTGGGTGCTCTGTCCCAGCAACAAAAAAGTAACTAAGACGGCCTCTTGTGGTGCCCACCAGATACCAGGACAGCCTTGCTAGGCTCCAGGAGAATTCCACACAGTTCCAGGTCAGCCCTTCCATGCCATGATGCAGCCCGTAGAGAATGGACGGCGACCCCTCCTGTGCCGTGACGCCGTGGTTGTACCTGCGTTCCACCGCAGCCCTTGCTGTTCAGCAAGCCTGGCATTGCACGTGCTGGGGCGCTTCCATGGGGCCGTTCAGACAACTCAAAATCGTCACTTGAGTTAAAAGACCATGGCTGAAAGATAAGTCTTGTGAGGTTTTCTTTCTTTGCTTCATGTACTGGGCATTGAACCCTGGGTCTCTGCTCTGAGCTACACCTCCAGCCCATTTTTTTCCCCCAAGCCCATTTTTATTTTTGATTTTGAGGCAGGTTCTGCCTAAGTCACTAAGTTGCCCAGGCTGGGCTCCGATCTGTGATCCTCCTGCCTCAGCCTCCCAGGTGCTGGGATGACAGGTCTGCACCCCTGGCCCCAGCTGAAGCCTGTTTGAAGTAAACATAACCATCTGCTATTCACCCACTGTCCCCCTCTGCAGACCCCAACTTCTGTGGTCAGCCAAACCCACTATGGCTGTGGGTCTTCTCCTGTGGTCAGAGGTCACACTCGCTGGCTACCTCCCTCATCTCAGCCTGTACAGCCAGGTAGACACAGGGTTGCCTTTCGTAGCCCCAGGATGCAGACTGAGTCAGGACCGTGGGTTGAGAGCGGCACAGACCATGTTCACATAGCTGTCATCACTGCTGTTGTTCCAGAAGTTCTGTGCTGTTTTCAGGTGTTGCTGTTAATCTCATGTGCCATAGGTGTGTGTGCACAGGGAAATGCGGTGTTCATGGGAGTCTGGTACTGTCCCTGCCTGCATGTGAGCACTGGGCCTTGGCCTTGGGCCCCCCACGTTAGTGACACCTGGGATAGAGCAGGCGCCTCAGGCCAGGGAACACTGACTGCTTGATGCCTGGCCCGAGAGCTTCATCCCCTCCTTGTGGCGTGACCTGCCCTGGCTCCCCGTAGTGCAGTGGCATTCACTGGGCAGTGTGGATTTGCCTCAGTTAATGGAGAGAGTTGTTTTGAGCCAGGAGTAATGAATGAGCCACCCGCTCACCAGGGCTACCTCTGCTCTGTGCTAGGGGACACAGAGACATGCAGACAGGGCCTGAGGGAGCCAGCCATGGCCCCATGTGGCCCTGCCTGTATCAGAGGGAAGGAATCTGGTGCTCACTGGACGCACCGGGCTAGGGTTTCCCAGAGTTAATGTCATCTTGTCTTCTCAGTGACGTGTGGATAATGCACATTTTTTTTTGAGACCAAGGTCTCGCTCTACAGCCCAGGCTGGTCCTGAACTCATTATGAAGCTTAGGCTGGCATTGGACTCATGGCAGTTCTCCTGCCTCAGCCTCCTGCATCCTGGGATTATAGTGTGTACCACCATGCCTGGCTTTATGTGGTGCTGGAGAATCGAACTCAATGCCTTGCACTTGCAAGACATAACGCTTTAACTGCTGTGCCATTCCTTTAGAACTTTTTTTTTCCCCCAAAAGAAGAAACTGAGATTCGAAGAGTTAAGTACTTTCCTAACTCACACAGCTGGGAATTTATTTATTATTTATTTTAATTTTACTGGTACTAGGGATTGAACCCAGGGCCTTCACACTGAATCACATTGCCTGCCCACTTTATCATTCTTCTTATTATTATTTTTGAGAGAGGGTTTCTATGTTGCCCAGGCTGAGCTCAACTGTGCAGTCCTTCTGCCTCAGTCACTGAGCTTTAGGGCTGGCTATCCTGCTGGAAATTTAAACAGAATCTCAAGAGTCAGAGCGGTGGGGGGCAGGTCAGCGCAGGAGGGCAGGGCCTGGGCCCGCGCTCGCTGCTGCCTCTATGCCGCTTTCTGACTCAGGGTGAGCCTCTTACAGGCTGGGACCTCCCCTCTGCTTTCAAGGCCTCTGGTTTGGAAGGAGGACAAGTGAATGCCCAGTGTCCTTCCAGCTGAGCTTCCTGTTAGTGCATGCACCTGGCCTGGAGATTCGTACAGGCTCGCGTGGCCTGCCACCGTGTGGCCTCAGGGACACGTCGTGGCACAGCTGGGTTCTGGTCCCTCACCTGTGCAGCAGCACGACACCTGTCTCACAGAGCTGCGATTGTGTTTCTTGAGGTAGACAAGGTGTGGGCTCACACAACTCATGGGGCATGGAGGTGCTCAGCGACCATCAGCCTGTGACCCTTCTAGGGTCTTTGAGCCTCCAGCGCAGGCCCAGGGGGTCAGGGACTCCCACAGCTGAGGGACTCCACTTTCTTCTCTCTTTGTTAATCTTTACCTAACGACCTGTCACCCTCTTTACCTTAGGTTTTGAGAGAAAACAGACCATGTCACATATTAACACACCTTTGACAGGGCGAGCTCATAGCAAACACAGAACAGTTGAATAAAACGCTGCCTGCCTGGTGGATGGTTGGGTGATTCTGTTCCAGCTGTGCCATATTCTCACCCCACATGACATACAGAGCAGGCTCATACGGGCTTGCGAGAGAGGGGTTAAAGCTTCAGGAAATTTGTGAGCTGGCGGTTAGCTATGGGTAGCTTAAAGTTCACCACAGTGGGTATATTTACACTACAGAAATTGGCAAATTCTGTGATTCATGCTCTGCTCCCTCTGTGTCCCCCTACCTGGTTTCCCCACAATCTGACCTCTGGTGGGAGTCCACTTGCCTACGAGCATCTAGCCCAGTCTCACCAAAGGATAAGCCTGTGGGTTTCTTCAAGTGCCAAGCTGAGCATGCAGAAATCCCTGTGAGTGTGACCCTCTCTCATGTTCCAGGGAGGGGGTGCCTCACCACTGGGGAGCCTGCTGGAAAGGTCTCACCCTCATACTCCAAGGCCGGCTCCCCCTCTCCCCAGGTGGCAGCATAGGATGTGGTCTCTGGGCTCCCGGGGAGCCCCTCTGTGTCAGGATCTGTGACCCTTGTGCTGAGAACCTCCTGGCCCGTGGGGTTGACCAATCACTGAGCATAACTCAGTATCTTGAGTTGGCTGGTTCAGTATGAAAAGTGATCCACTATAACTAGCATATAGTTTTCTGAAAAGCTGCCATGTAGTTAGTTTTTATTGTGCTATAGAGAAAAATGAACCCTTTCTGTGGGAATTCTTTTGGAACTGAGCAACTTCATGTTGTACCTGTACAATCTCCACCACCTCCACCCCCCTTCTTCAGTGCTGGTAAATCTTATATTCCCATTACTGAGGCATCATTAGTGCTGATTTTGGTGTCTATCAAAGCCAATTTTTAGGTTTTAAGACCTTTCCTACAGGACTTCCTGTAAGTAAAATTTCAACACTATCTATAAAATTACAAATATTCAGACCACTGGGGTTTTACCTACTTCCTGTTCTCCAGGGCAGGATGAGTTTGTGACTCCTGGCCTCAGGATGCCCTAAGAAGACTGATCCAGTGGTTTGATGAATCTGGTGTTTTTATGTGATTCCCAAGATTTGTTAGTCTAGTGCCTTAATTTAAAATGGTAATGAATTTGATGTGGTTAGTGTTTTTAGGGGATTCAGCCAGTTCCTTGTAATCCTTTATTTTTTTTTCTAATTTTTTTCTATATGCGGTAAGAATTAATTCTAAATTTTTATCCTGGAAAACACCAATCCACAGTTACCAACAGCTCCTTCTTCCTCTTGTGGTGACTCGGGGGACAGTGTCTCCTTTGTACTTGCCCTGGTCATGGGGATGCCACTGGACAGCCAGTCTTGGGAGCCTGAGACATCCAGGCCTTCTCCTGCTTATAATCTCGATGGTCCTCCACAGGCTGCTGCCCTGTGGGAAACGGGGCAGAGCACAGATGTGGGCCACACAGATGATGTCGATGTTATTTTTTTAATAACCACATTAAAAAGTAAAAAGAGGCTGAGACAGAAGGATTGCAAGTTCAAGCCCAGCCTGGGCAAGTTAGCAACTTAGTGAGACCCTGTCTCAAAATCAAAAATAAATATGGGTTCAGGATATAGCTCAATGGGAAGACACAGGGCTAGATCCCCAGTACCACACATACACAAATAATAAATGAATAAAATTAAATCAAGAGTACTGTTGTTAGAAACAGTGCATAGCAATCTTCCTGTCCAAACAAAGGATGGACTTGGGAGGCATGGACGACAGGGTATGAGGCTTTAATTTTCTTTTGCAAAAGGATGTCCTTCCCACGTGCAAGTGGAGAAAAGACCAGCAAGCATGGTCGGGGGGACCTATTTCCTAACTCGCAAGGCCCTCCCCCCGCCGTTTCCCATTGGCGGGATCCACAGTCTTCCCGGGAAGGTCTAAAACATTGGCTCAGGGCCACGTTCATCACAACGTCATTACTCAAGGCCAAGTTTATCACGTCACATCCTAATTCCTCCTTCCTCCTTTCTGCCTCTGTCTGGTCACCTGATTGGGTATGGCGCGAAAATGTAAAGATCCGCCATCTTGAACAATGTGCCACCGTTACCGCTAGGTGACGCTCACACTGTCATGGTTTGGATCTGGAGTGTCTGCCAAAAGCCTCATGTACCTGTAGATACTGTGCACTCTGGGGAGGTGAGGCCTAGCTGGAAGGGGCAGATGCTTGGGCTTGACCTGGAGGGGCGTGTGCTGGTCCTTCCTTCCTCCCAGACTTGGTTTTGCCCTGCCGTGCTGTGAGGATCTCAGTCTCTGGAGCACTGGCTCCAGCTCCGGCTCTAGCTGTGGCCCTACCATGTGATTCTACTATGTTCCAGTCACTCATCTATGAATGGATTGTGACTTTCTGAAACTGTAAGCTAAAATCAATCTTCCCTAAAGTTATGGGTGTCAAGTATTGAGTCACAATGATGAAAAAGTAACTAGGACAGAAATTGGTATCAGGAGTGGAGTTGTTGCTGTGACTTTACCTGACCATGTGGTTTCCAAGCCTTTGGAACCAGTTTGCAGAAGGAGTTTGGAAAGGTTTGAGGATGCTGACCAAAGAAGCCTTGGAGTGCTCTGAGCTGAGTTTTATGGGAGATTCTGGTCAGAACTCTGAAGACCATGATGCTGATAGAAATGTGGATTGGAAAGGCCAGGCTCACAAAGTTTCTGATGGGAAGGAGAACTGTTTGGACAAGTAGTATAAAGACCATGCATGCTATGCCCTGGCAGAGAGTTTTTCGGCATTTCCCCCTTGTCCAGAAACTTTGCCTGAATCTAAGATTAAGGGCAGTGGACTACTTTATCTGGTGGAGGAAATCTCAAGGTAGTCTGATGTCCAGGCTGTCACTTGGCTGCTGTTTGTGGCTTTTAGCCAAGTCTATGATAAAAAATAGGAAAAAGTGTCAGAGAAAAATCATATAAAAGGTTTGCAATCTTAGGCAAAAATGGCCTGCCATAGTGGGGCAAAAAAAGTACAGGGAAGTTAAAGAGATTAGCATGAAAAAGAAGCCAAGTACTTACACTCAGGACTATAGAAAAGATGCCTTGAGGGCATCTCAAGAGTCAATCAGATTTCACCCTTCACCAGCTCAAGAGTGGAGAGGCAAAAGACTATGCTGTGAGAAGTGTACCCCAGGGGCCAAAGAGAAAAACGGGGGCAGGCTACATTCTCAAGACATTTGCTGACCTTGGCGATGTCCAGGTGGTCCTGGCTTTACAGGCTTGCAGAATGCCACAGTTGTGGGTTCATAGAGGCTTCCACCCAGATTTCAGAGGGAGGCCTTGGGGCCAGACAGTGTGCTCCTGGGAGGGCAGGTGTGAAGTTGTAAAAGAGAAGCCTAAGGTGCGGTGGAGAGCCCAGGAATTTGAAGAAGCCAGGAGTGTGGGTCATCCATTGGGGAAAGCTGCAGACCCTGAGTGGATTTAGCACAAAGCAGAGAAGATGGAGGTTGCAGCCCATAACTATGCTGTAGGGGCGGGGCCTCCCACACCCTCTGGTGTTCATGCCTTGCCTCAGTTTACTCCAGGTGCTGGATACAGGACTACAGGATTTAACCCTCACTCTGCTGGGTTTGGGAATTGTTTCGGTCCAATTGCCTTTTATCCTCCTATTCTTCCCTTTTGGAATGAGAATGTTCACCTGTGCGGTCGTATGTGGGACGTGCTTAACTCTGGTTTTAACAGGACCTCACAGCTGAGAGTTTGCCTTGCATTCAAGTATCGTCACAATGTTTGAGGTAAAACTGTGCTGTGAGAAAAATTAGGAGACTTTGGACCTGGATCTTTCTTAGCAATGCTGGAACTGCCATGACTTTTTTGGCAGCTCTTAAAGAGGGCTAAGTGCAGTTTGCTTGAGGAGTCTTCTGGGGGCTGGGGCAGAATGTCGTGGTTTGGATCTGGAGTGTTCCCCCAAAGCCTCATGTACCTGTGGATACTGTGCACTGTGGGAAGGCGGGGCCTGGCTGGAAGGGGTGGGTGTTTGGGGCTTGACCTGGAGGGGCGTGTGCTGGTTCCACCCTTCCTCCCAGACTGGGCTTTGCCCTGCCATGTTGTGAGGATCTCCGTCTCTGGAGCACTGGCTCCAGCTGCGGCTCTACCATCTGATTCTACCATTTTCCGGTCACCCACCTGTGAATGGACTGTGACTTTCTGAAACTGAGTGAAGTCAGTCTTCCTGCCCTAAAGTTGTGGATGTCAGTACTGAGTCACAGTGATGAAAACAGGCACATTTTGTTTAACCTAGTGCTTCTAGATTATTGTCCTCTCAGCACAAAGTCCACCTTAAATGACTGATGAGACCTCGCGCGTTCTTACACTGCCTTGGAATTCACGTGTACTCTATGGCTGCGTCTCGCCTGTCCTGCCAAGTTCCTGAGGCTCAGAGCCATGCCACCTCACGGCGTCACGCTGAGCCACACAGGACTCTCGCTCATTCTGGACTCCGACGACGGTGAAACTGTCTCACTCTGCCTGTCCTTAATCCCGTTTCCACTCTTGCCCCTCCCTTTGGCAGGAAGGGCTTGCTCTTGCCAAGCTGCAGGCCTGGCCTGGCTTTCTCTGGGTCCATTAACTTTAATGAGGGAGCCCTTTACAGCTAAATGCCACAGAGGAAGCCCGTTAAGAGCCCTGATGCCCCCAGCACACACTCTTCTTAGGACCACAAGGTGGGCACCTTATGAGGCCCGGGAGCTAACTCCTTCCAGATGCTGGTAAAGCCAGCGGACCCGAAGGTGGATCATGAAGCGTCTGCACGCTTCAGGGAGCAGGCGAGCTGGAGCCCCAGGCTGGCTCCATGACTCTGACGCACAGAGGCCCTGTTTGTCCAGGGGGACTTCAAAGCCCTTATAAATGCCAGGGAAGGTGAGAGGCAGGCACACCGCAGAGAACCCAGTGTTCCCGGAGACCCACAGGGATGCTTCCCGGGGCTTCAGAAGGCTGCTTAGGGGCAGGTCTGGCAAACAGATGTGTGGCTTTCATTTATACTACTATGATGTCCCATGTGCGCATGTCAGTGCAGGTATTTAACTCGGCCAGAGGGGACAAGCCAGTTAATTAAACACACAGCTAGCAAAAAGAAAAAGAACGAGTCTGTTGTGCTAAACGTGGCTGCATCCCCAAACCATAAAGGTGCCATAACCTGCTTCTCTTGCTCTTTGCTGTCCCTCTCTTCCCTCCGATCAGTAGGAGGGCAAATGGCATGGAGTTTTGACTAAGATCATAGTTAAAGGGGAAGAAAGACCAGTTCATTAATTAGAAGGCAGGAAGGGCAGTGAGTCCAACTAGTCAGCATGGTCTGTTATCTCTTAGGTCACAGTTTCTGGCACAAGGTCCCGGGCCACCCTCTGGCTGGTTGTCTGGTTTCCGTTGCTGTCACTGAGGCCTGCGGGTACGTCTGGCTCATCCTGTGTTCTGAGGGGCTCAAAGAAATAATAGAACGAGGGCAGCCCAACAGGGAGACCAGAAAGTGGTGAGAAGTAGCCACCTCCCAAGGACACTCCGCCCTGGGGGTGGAGGACGGGCTTGCTAGGTGCCACCAGCAGCACAGAAACTGGCAGCCATCCTGGTTAGAAGCAGTGCAGCCACACCTCACAGGCTCCTGGGTACCTGGGTCGATTTCCTAGCCCAGACCCTGGGCAGGTGTGTCGCTGTAGGTTGCACCCTCCCTGGGTTTCAGTGTCCTTGCGGAGGAGCAGGGCGTGAAAACGCAGGTTGCCCAAAGGTCCCTCATGTAGAAAAGTACTACAAAATATGACACAGTGAGTAACATTTGCTCAGGATTAGTTTGTCACGACATTTGAAGTAAAACTATGTGAGGAAAATTAAGCGAGCCCTAAACTCAGACAGGGCAGCCCAGGAGTCCTCATGGTAGAAGGGAGCAGTAACAAGCCTTCGGGACGCCCCGTGGGACCTCCTTCCCAGGCCTGCCAGAGGGCGGAAGGAGGCGGCATGGGTGACAGCTGGGCCCTGGCACAGCGCTACTGCACGCTGTGAACATCGTGATGGCTTTTCCTTCTGAAGACTGTGACAGACAAGAACGACCACAAAGCAACCACAAGACGGTTGGCTCATGGGGGGCTGTGGGGTGAGGGGAGGACTGTTGTCAGAGCTGCCTTGCGGGAGGTTTGTACAGGAAGGTCTTTGGAGCCCCTCCCTGGAGGGAGGAGGCCAGGAACAGTGGGCTGGGGTGCTGGGAAGTGCGCTCACCCTGGCATGTGGCAGGAGGGATGCCTAGGACTCTCCTGGGCCAAGTGTGTTGCTTCAGAAGACAGCTGAGCCACCCAGCAGAAAGGGCAGCAAGTGACTGTCCATGCAGCGGGCAGAGGACGTGCTACATCAGCCAGAGTGTGCTGCCTAGGGTGCAGGTAAGGGGCGCTTCCAGGAGACCCCTCGTCAAGGCCCTGTCCAAAAGACCTGGGTGTGGAGGCCTCATTGGGACAGGCAATGACCCCTATGGGAGAATTCACACAGCAGCAGCAGCCAAGAAACGCAGGTTCCCTCTCTCCTCTTCTCCCTGGGTGGTACCCCAAGCCTAGAGTCAACAGAGGGAGGAGAACAAACCCGGTAACCCTCTGTCCCCACTGGAGAATCTCTGACCAGGTGCAGGCCTAGGCTGAGGCTACACAGAGTCACGTGGGGCTGGTGGGAATCACGTGGGCAGTGGAGCCGGGCCGAGGGCAGCACCAGCACGACTGTGGTGCCGGAGCCGCCTCTTCAGCCTGGGGAAGAAGCTTTCCCAGCAGCCTCCTGTCCATATAGTAGCCACACCCTTGGGTTTCACAGGTAAGTAAGCGTAAGGACAGGACCCACCCCCTGTCCCCCTCAACACCTGCCACTGGCAAAGAATGGAACTACCACAGCTCTTCTGTAGGTTCTGGGCTGAACAAAACTGGGACTGTGCCACAAAGAGGAAGGGCTAAGTCTACTGGCAAGTCACCAGCTGTGTCCTCCGATGGCCACTCCTGACTGTTACAGTTGCATCTTACATTTCCCTGAAAACGCCCAGGTGTCCAGAGGCTTCACTGGTGGGCTAATCCTCAGATGAAGTCATGACTTAGTGGCCTTATTGGGAGATGGTGGCCCAGGCAGTGAGGCTCAGTTCTAGGGGGCAGATTGTGAGCATGTCGTCTGGGGGCTGCATCTGGTCAGCCTCTCCTTTTGCCATTCTCTTTCTGTACTTTCTGGTGCTCGAGGTGGGCAGCTTTCCGGTCATGCCCTCCCACCATGACGGTTCTGGCCCGGAGCAGGCCTAGGGGCCATGGTGCCACAAATCATGGACTGACACTTCAGAAACTGTGAGTCAAACTGTGAGAAACTCTCCTTCCCTAAGTTGAGTTCCTCAGGTATTTGGTCACAGTGACAGGAAGGACACGGATCGTCCTTGTTCGTAGAGAATGCGGAGACAGCAGGCACAGGGCCATGGGATATGCTGTTGCTGAGCAATCTGAAACAGCTCTGCAGGAATTAGTGTGCTGTCACCGACAGCAGCCGAGTGGCCAGGTCACCGCATCACAGCGCTGGTGCAGCAAAGGGAATGGTGATGTCTCAGCCCCTTGGATATCACTGGGATGCCCGGAGGGGGACCTAGAGGGGGTATGGCCGGCCCTGCACTATCTCTCTTCCCAAGGCCCAGGGAACCTAGCTGGGGAAAACTCAGAGACAGAAAACTCCAGTTTATCTCTGAAATAAACATATAGTTTAAATAATCACCCACAGGTTATTGGGATTCCTACCATTTATATTCTACTTTTATGAGGAACTGGCAATGTGTATGCAAGCCAACATTTGGGGCTTAGTAAGAAAAGCCTTTTTGTAGGGCTTATTATCATTAAAGTCATGCTAATTCAGCCCGGTCCTCAGACACTGCCCGCCTTGGTCTGTACTGTGGGTGATGATGTAATTACAGGCAGGAGGCCTCACAGGTGGGGGGAGGAAGAACACACCCTGCTTCCCAAGGCGTGTGTGAACTGCACGAACTGCGCGTTACTGTTGTCTGTTTGCCGGGGGAGGAGGGCAGTGAGGAATGATAAAGAAAAGACTTTTTTTCCTTCTTCTTTTCTCAGTAGGCAGACATGGGATCGAATCCCAGATCTGCCCCTTTGCCTCTGCCTGCCTCGGTTTCCACGTCTTGTGGTGATGGTTTTGGGTATTGCCAGGGCATTGTTACTGCACAGAAGCATTGCACAAAGACTTAGTTTCATTTTTAAAATTCATATCCTTTCACCAAAGTCATAAATTTAAAATGTTAGTTCTATGTAAGCTTTTATGTTTAGTTTCAAATCTTAGTAATACATTAGTAAATATTGTCATTCACTCATAATATTATGACTAATATTTGGTTCCACTAACACACTTTTTAAATTAAACATCTTTGCATATTTTAAAGTGAACTTATACATTTAGTATGTTTGATTTCTTTATTAAAGATTTCAGTTGTCTGAAATAAAACAAATACATAAATACATATACCTGAGAAATAAGTGAATGGAATTAGTCTCAAGTAGTACCTTGAATTACAACACCCACAGCCCTGGTGCAGATTTTTAGCATGAGGTATTGTTACATAATTCTATTCTCATCTCTAAGATAGAATGGAGAATCACTGAGGTTACTTTTAACTCAGAGCCTTGGAGCTGCAGACACCTACAGGGACTTCTGTCAACCTAGAAATGTAAGTGTGCATTTTTCTGTGTAGTACATACATTTGGTTTTTGAGTTTTCTTGTATGTTACTTTGGTGGTTAAGCTTAATTGTGTCAATTTCATTCACTTGGGAGCCACCTAGATTAGTAAAGCACAC
>PVKB01008194.1:0-20293 GCA_004027205.1 Ctenodactylus gundi | reverse complement strand
TGACTGAGTTGTCTGGCTCCTCTGTCAAGGAGGAGCTACGGCTGGCCCGGTCCCATCCCAGCCCTGCCCCCATTCTTCACTTTAGCCACAGCTCGCCCACTTCCCTTGGTGTCCACATGAGTGCAGAGAAGAGCTTCCTGTCCACTCCAGAGCTGCTTGCTTTTGTTTGCTCGTTTTTACCTTACTGGGGTGGAGCTCAGGGTTTTCACACAGGGCTATGTCCCCAGCCCAGGTTTCTTCTGTTTGTTTTGCTTCGCTTTTGAGACAGGGTTCAGTCTCTAGTCTCACTATGGAGCCCAGGCTGGCCTTGAATGTGTGGCAATCCTCCTGCCTCAGCTTCCCAAGCCCTGGGATTACACGTGTGCACCACCATGCCCTGTTTTTGTGGTCATGGGGAATTGAATCCAGAGCCTTCTGCTTGCTAGGCAAGTGCTCTAGCCACTGAGATACTCCTCAAGTTCCCAGTCAAGTTTTGTGTGTGTGTGTGTGTGTGTGTGTGTGTGTGTGTGACAACAGGGTCTCACAGTTTCCAGGTTACCCAGGTTGGGCTTGAACTTGAGATTCTCCTGCCTCAGACTCCCAAGAGTACTGTGATGACCCAGCCTGAGTCACCAAGCCTATCTGAGACTCTAAATAAAAAGACTGTCCACAGCCCTGGGGTGTGGATGTAAAGGAGTTTGTCAGGGATTATGGAAGTTTAGACTCACTCCAGAGGAATCTATTCTGATATCAGAAACACAAAGCAGAGAAGCTGAGAGATAGGGGCAAGAAAAATTAGCAGGTGCTGGAAAGAACAGCTTTCTAGGTCTGGGGACAGCCTGCATAGCCCCCTTGGTGACCCCCTCTCCCCCACAATCCTGCCCAGGCTCAGTGCTGCCACCTTCAGGGTCCTCGAGGCAGCACAAAGCCTCATAGAGCCTCTCTCACAGTACATTTTGTCCCTAGGGGAGGGACATCATGGGTAGAGCAGTAGGGTGCAGTGTCCACCTGTGCTAGTGAGGAGTTAAAGTAGGCTGCATATTACTGCATGTAATCTACGTAAAAGAGCTCAACAGTATTGTGGCCTGCTCTTTAAAGCAGGTAAAGGAGTCTAGGTTTGGATAGCTCAAATTCTGAAGCCCGAGCTGGGCCCAGCGGGACACACTGGTTATCCCAATACTCTGGGAAATTGAGGCAGGAGGATCTCAAGTTGCAGCTCAGCTTGGACAACTCAGTGACTCAGTGAGATCCTATCTCAAAATCAAACTAAAAACAAGCTGGAGATGTAGTTGAGCACACTGCTTGATCCCCAGATACACACACACACACACACACACACACACACACACACACACACACACACACAAGCTTAGGTCCATCTGTGTCATAGCATACCACGACAAATTATTTTTATATCTTCCCAAAGTATGAAAGTGCTCATAATCGAGCTGACCAAACAGAGTCTCGAACCACAGGCCCTGTGAGCAGGGCTGGCATAATGCTGGTCCCTAAACACCTAGATACTGCAAGTGCACCTGTGACCGCTGACATTTTCCCTCTCATGAGGGAGGCAGGTTCTTCTATTGTCAGGGTCTGAATCTTTGTCCCTTTGCACACTGGGCTATTTTTTTCCTTTCAAGTCAATTTGATCAAGTTGTCTATCCTGTGAACAAGGACATAAAACAAAGCATCTTACCTGGTTTTCACTGACACAAACTCTCTACTAATTAACTGGCAATTGGGCATATTCAGACTGGCCATGGACCACCCTGTGACACAAACTGAGCTCTGCTACTGCCACCTGTATTGTCTTTCTTCTTCTTCTCTTCATCTTTATTTTTTTTCCTTGGGACATGGTTTGAGTAACTTGTAACTCTAGGGACATAAATGCCCCTGGCCCAGGATAGATACTTTGGGCTTCAAAGAACCAGAAGATCTTCAAGTTCCTTTGAATCATCCAAATAAACCTGAACTGCTTACATATGAGTCATATTTTACGGCTTCCTTTCACTTTGAGAATCAGCAAACTGTACAATTCATCAAAAAGAAAGGAAAACCCAGCAAAGAAACAACTTTTTTCATTCTTTCTTTTTCTTTATTAGCCAGGGACACTGAATGTACAAGAAACTCTGTCCTTTCACCCTGGCTGAACTAGAGAATCATGTTTTCAGATAGTCCTCGACTGGGAGGAGTATTGCCTTCAATCAGAGAGAAACTTAGCACCAGGACAATCACTTTCTAAGTTGGAAGAAAAGTAAAGACTTGTACTACTTTAAGGAAAAGGTATAAAATTGAGCCTTCTACTTACCCAGGATATTCTGAGCTGCCTATTTTGCCTTCTGGGGAGATAAGAATGGAGTTGTGGACCTAGAACCCATCTTGAGACCGAGGCCCTGTCCTGTGTCCTCACCTGTGAGCTCACTGATATGAGAGTACACAATGCAACACGTTCTCAGGTGACGTGAGAAACTCTGGTTGCAGTGCCCAAGGGACAGGCTAGTGGCGGTGGTAAGGAACAGAGACTTGTAAGATGCTGACAGTTTCCTGGGTTGATGTAGTTGCATCCATTAGTGCTGAGCTTGTTCGTCCTGGCCATTATGTCCCTCGTGGCTATTGTGGGGAGGAGAACCAAGTAGAACCAGATCCTTCCTGGGAACTGATATTTTTAAATATCAATTAACATATTCAGGGAAGGTGTTAGTTTCTCCTAGCTCCTTCTTAGCCCCGTGTGCATTTAAATGCTTCTGTGAGCTTGGCCTGGTGACACAAGCCTGTAATTCCAGCACTCTGGGTGGCTGAGGCAAGAAGATCACAAGTTCAAACCCAGCTCGGGCAACTTAGTAACTTAATGAGACCCTGTCTCAAAATCAAAAGAAAAAATGGACTGAGATTTAGCTCTGTGTGAAGGCCCTGGACTCAATCTCCAACACCACAGACAGACAGACAGACACACACACACACACACACACACACACAGAGAGAGAGAGAGAGAGAGAGAGAGAGAGAGAGAGAGAGAGAGAACCACTTAAATGTCTTACAGAATATAGTATCACCAGAAAATGTTAAATATTGCATTCTCTTCTATGAGAAACCCAGAATATAAGAAATTATAACAGCAAAATGAAAGAGAGATGGCTGGAAACAGGGAAGTTGAGGCAGCGGTTATAGCAAGTGTAGGGGGACCCAAAATATCACACGTGTGTGTGCATGCACATGTGTGTGTGTGCATGTATGTGTACACACGCACGTGTGTGGTACTAGGGGTTGAGCCTGGGGTTTTCACATTAAACTACAATCCCCAGCCTGTTTTTTAGTTTAATTTTGAGACAGGACCTCTGTCAGTTTCTAAATTGCCCAGGCTAGGCTTGAACTTGTGATCCTCCTGCCTCAGCCTCCAGAGTGATGGGATCACAGGCTTGAGCTTCTGGGCCCAGCACATCTCCTTTCCCCTGGTGCCTTGCTGAGTTTCTTTTTTTGTTTGTTTGTTTTTTTTCTGTTTCTGTTTTGGAAAGCTGGAGTGATGCGGCTCTCCTTCTCCCCCTAACTCTGGGGTTACTGTGCTGCGGGTGCAGATGGGTGTTTGGAGAGAATTCAACATCACAGTTGCAAGAGGACAGAGACTGCTCCTGCTCCTCTCCCACCAGTGGGGTCCCTCATCACCTGACCAGATCACACATTTTATTTGGGAGGAGAGACCACGCAGCGTGCTTGCCACCTGGGCCTGAGGCTGTGAGGTGTGCATGTATCTGCAGGCAAGATGTCCACGCAGAGCCAAAGGCAAGCTTTTATTTATTTATTTTTTCTCCTTTCGATTTGGGTGTTTGGACAGTGCCATCATTAATAAGTATATTTTAAATGTTAAAGCAGGGCTATGTGACTTTCAATGAAGGCAGGTTCCTTGTGTGTGTGTGTGTGTGTGTGTGTGTGTGTGTGTGTGTGCATGTGTGGTACTGGGGATCGAATGCTGGGTCTTCACACTGAGCTACGCTCCCAGTCTCACCACCCTCCTTTTTTTTGAGACAGGTTCTCACCAAGTTAGTCAGTTGCCTAGGCTCTAGGCTGGGCTCAAACTTATAATCTTCCTGCTTCAGGTTTTTGGATTGCGAATATTATAGGTCTGTGCCATCTGGCCCAGCTAGTTTTTTCTTTTGACCTGGCCCTATCTTGGCTTTACACACAGACTGGCAGCTGATGAACTGTCCTTTGAGGGGGTGGCGGCAGCAGAGTAGACATGTGAGGACAGCTCTCAGGAGCCCGGGGGGAAGGGCCAATCTTGTGGAAGCATCCAGTGTGTGAAGATGGCATGCTGGGAGTCAGGGGGGCAACGGGTTACAACACACAAGGACAGCCAGGGTCCCCCAGGGCGTCTGTGCGGCTCCTCAGTGCAGACTTCCAGCCACGGGAAATGCTCCTGCAAACCACCAGGACATCTGCCCTCTTTCCACACTGAGTGATTTCCTGGTGCGCGCTCATCCAAAGCTCCTGAATCCTGATGTATAAGGTCTCACAGTGCCTCCACTGTTCAATTTACGTAAACTATGTCACAATAAAATCACCCAAACACCCAATCGAGGGAGACTCTGTCGGGCCTGGGAATGGCCCAGCCAAGCCAACTATCACATTTGGGGTAAGTTAATTAAATGTATAGCAGCTAATTTTTTAACTGATAATTTTGTAAGGCCCTCAAGTGACATCATAAATATCCAAAAGGCCCTTGGCAGAACAGAGGTCCCCACTCCAGGCCCAGCAGAAGAAGAGACATTAGTTACAACTGATTATACTTACCTGTGGCAATAAATGTTTTTATCATTTTTCTTAAAATTTTTTTTTTCAGTGCTAGAGACTGAATATAGGGGCCTTCACACCAAGCAACATCCCCTACCCCTCTAAAACCAGGGGGTGGGGTCTTTTTCTACTTTGAGACCGTCCCTCTAAGTCAGTGAGTTGCCTAGGTTCGACTGAACCTTGCGATCCTCCATCCTCAGCCTTCCACAGAGTTGAGATTACAGGCCTGCATCACTGGGCCCAGCTCAGGGAGTTTCTTAGGGGTGCCTTTGGGCCCAGTTCTATTTTTTTTTTTTTTTATCAGTCACTACAGGAAGCAAAGCTGTGCTCAGAGATGATACCTTGGGAGCCAACTGGCCCCATGCTTAGTTAACACACTAACACGCAGATTTTTAAGAAGCTATCTGGCCCGGTGTCACTTGTGGAGAAGGGAAAAAGTAGAAGCAACCACATTGTCTTCTTCCTTTTTTATGTTTTACACTAAAAAAAAAAAAAAAAAAAATGTGTTTTGAGAAGGAACTGGAGCGCCTGGCTAAGGACGGCCTGGCTCAGCTGAGCGGGATTCCCGCAGCTCCGGAGCCGGCTAGGAACGCCGGGCAGCCGCTGGGCGGGGTCTCCGATTCACTGGGGAGACGAAGGCAAAGGAGCAGCCCCGAAACTGGGGCGTGCTTGAGACCACGTCAGAGGCGCCCCACGTCAGCCTAGAGCCTAATTTATTTTCAGGAGTGTATTAAGTTTTCTAGAACCTCACACAACTCACCCTGCACAGACAGAGTTGGCAGCGTGTGGCGCGACCCTGGTTGCCTTCCGGGGGGAGGGCGGAGCCGGTGTCCCAAAACACGCCCCAGAGGTAGCTGGTCCTTCGGTCCCGCGTTTGCCACTCCCCCTTCGTAATAAGAGTTGCGATCTCTTCCCCGAGGGCGCCCGGCAGCAGACCTCGCCCCAGTTCCCGAGGTCCAAGCTGGGGTCCCGGACAGCGCTGCCGCAGCGGCGACGCGGGCGCAGCCCGGTGAGGACAGGCGCGGCTCTCCGGCTGCACACTTCCCCCGGTCCGGTCCGCGGGTTGGAATCGTCATCCCGGCCGCTCACGTCTGAAGGGCAGAGTCTCCGCGCCGCGCTGAAGGGCTCCCGCGCCCTCCCTGTCCCCGTGTCCCCTGACTGTGGGTCTCCGCGGCCACGCGGCCCTGTCCCTGCGCCCCGGGCGTCCGCAGTCCCGCCCCACGCCGGGGAGCCAGGCAGGTGTGGAGAGCGGCGGGGAACGTGGCTGCGCCCGGGTCGCCGCTCCTGTCCGCAGCTGGGGCTCCCGCAGGGGCGCGCCGCCCGTTTTCCGTGGCCTTCCAGCGCGAGGGAGCCGGGAGACGCGCGGGCAGCGGGCGGACGTGGACCCGGGAGCGGGGCCCGGTGGAGACGCTCGACCTGACGCCCGCCCGCGCCTCCCCTGCCCCGGCGGCCACCCGGGCTCCGGGCTCCCCGCGCGTCCTGGGCGCTCGCCCCTCGCGGACTCGGGGACGCGAGCAGCGCGCCCTCCGGCGCAGGGCGCTGACCCCTGCCCGCTGCGGTCAACTCGCTGAAAAAAGAAAGGAAGAGAAGTGAGAAAGTCCACGCGGCGCCGCCGGGCCGCCGCGGTGCCGGACCCTCCCGGCGCCGCCCCTGCGCGCAGAGCCGCTGGCCGCCGCTGGCCGCCGCAGCCGCCCGGCCCCGCGGTGACCATGCGTGCGCTGCCTGGCGTCGCCGCGGCAACGGGGCGTCCCCGCCCGCGCTCGCCAGGGCTTGCGTGCTGCGTCTTGCTGCTGCTCGGCTGCGCCCGGGTGCCCGTGGCCGGCGCGTCCTCCTTCCTGACAGGTAGGGGACAGGGGACTGAGCGGAGCCGGGAGGGACGCGGCTGGCCGCGCTTGCGCGGGGGCTCCCAGTGGGGACGGCGGCGGGGACGGGCCACCTGGGTGCTGGAGGGGTGCAAAGGCAGGGAGTTTAGGGGAGGCGTGCCGAGCCAGGGAGGAGCCCCGCCGGGATGTGCAGGGCTCCTGGCCGCACGTGCCCTGGGGACCCAGCCCCAATGGAGGGACAGTGGGCAGTCTGCTGTGTAAACGTGGGGAATCCCTTTATGTGGTTTCACTGTTTCCCCCAGCTCTTGTTTTGCCCCGGCCTGCACCCCCAGTACGGAAGCCAAGGCGGGTCCTACATTGTTCTCCCCGCTGTCACCCGGGCTCCTGCCTACTGGTGGTGCCAGGCAGGGCTTCTCACAACTTTCCGAAATGGCCCTGTTGTGAAAGGGTCAGAACAGCACTTCTTTTCAGGCTGTTGGGAACCTCAGCCTCTTCTCTGAGGGACAGGCTGTTCTGACACCTGGTACAAGAGGAGACACTGAGTCAATTTCTTATAGAAGAGAGGGAAGCATACATTTCAGAAAGTGCCAGCGCGAGGCCGACCTGGAAATAAAAGGCCTGGTTGTTGATCCAGGTCTGAACTGTGTTCAAGTTTAAAACCTTTCATAATCTCCAAATTTGATTTTTTAAAATATTTTTTAAATTTTATTTATTTATTTATTTATTTATTTATTTATTTATTTTGGTATAAGGTTTCACTTTGTAGCCCAGGCTGGCCTTGGACTCACAGCAATCCTGCCTCAGCCTTCCAAGTGCTGGGATTACAGGCCTGTACCACCATGCCCATACTGGGACATTGAACTCAGGGCCTTGTGCTTGCAAGGCAAGTGCTTTAACTGCTGTGCTATTCCTCCAGCCCCTGATTTTTTTTTTTGTTTTGTTTTTGCATATGGAGTGTGTGTGCATAGTTGAAGAAATTTCAAAAAGGGAGAAGATGATAAAGATTCAGTGAGATATGTGAAATTGTGCTCAAACCATGTGACAGTAGCATGTCTATCTCTATGCTAGAGTTAAAAAAATGATGAAGCAGGCCTTGGGCACACACCTGTAATCCTAGCACTCATACACATATACACACAAATTATTTAAAATCAACTTGAGGGGATTTGTTTTGGTGAATTAGATAATTTAAGAATACAAGCATTTCTGAAAATTGGGTAGGCATTTTCAAAAGAATTCATGCAAGAATTTAAGATTTTGTCATAATGCCACCAAGTATGGTTACATTAAAAACATGTTCCCTGATTTCAGGTTCTGTTGCCCACTGTGAAAATGAAGGGGAGATCCTGCAGATTCCCTTCATCACGGACAACCCTTGCATCGCATGTGTGTGCTCGGTAAGGTCGGCACCAGGGGACCTGGACTCTCAGTTGAGGAGAAACTATTACGCACAATATTGAAACCAGATCTTAGTTTCTTTTTTAGTCCTTACAACATTGCACAAAAATACATGTTGTTTTTGTACTGAATTTAATTGAGTTTCTGAGTTTTGTGGGTTTGGGCAATTTTCATTTTATCAGGCTGAGATATTTTTATCGTTACTGGAAATTGAACTCTGGGCCTTCACTCTGAACTTCTTCCCCGGGCCTCTCCTCCATCCTCTTTTAATGTTTATTTTGAGACAGGATCTTGCCAAATAGCTATGTTGCCCAGGCTAGGCTAGAACTTGCAATTCTTCCGTCTCAGTCTGTGCCATCAGGCTGGATAAGAATTCTTATCTTCAACATCATCCTTGTAGAAGCCAGCTAAAAAGGAGTTTGTGTGATGTTTGAGTGAAAATTCTAGTTTTGCAGTGTCTGTTCCTACCATTGGCTCTGTCCACCAAACTGTGTCTGTCTCATTATCTGAGCTAAGCAGGAAAAAGAGGAGGCAACATTTAGGTAGAAAGGTCCGAGCTAAGGTGTGAGGAGGGACCAAGGGACTGTCACAAAGGACAGACACAGGGACAAGATGTGATCCTGTGTTTCTTTCTTGCATCCTTTTGCCTGACACACCCTCTGTTGTCATTCAGGACTTGGAAGAGTGAGTCAGAAAGGACAGTTCCATTCTCAGCAGAGAGTGACACCTGCCTGTCAATTAACTCAGATAAAAAGTTTAAGTCATTTAGCTTCATGGTTGTCTTAGTCACTTTCTTATTGCTGTGATGCAATACCTGATATCCATGACTTAAAAGAGGAGAGGTTGATGCTGGCATATGTTTCAGAGGTCTCCATCCATTCACGGCTGGCAGTGGTAGATGGACCTGCTTTAGGGGAAAGCAGCTCATGGCAGGGTAGAAAGGAAGCTACAAGAACAGAAGGGTGGAGCCAGGGGTAAGAACACACCCTTCCAGACCACGCCTCCTGTGGCCCAACCTCCAACCAGGCCCTGCCCCCTACTAACATGTGAAATCATCAGTGGGTGAATCCCCGGGTGCAGTTAACCTGCATCATCCAATCACCTACCAAACACCGGAGGCCTTGGGGGAACATTTCAGATCCAAACCAGAGCAATAGTTAGTAAACTAAGGAAGAACCACTTGGGGAGATTAAGTTATATGAATGAGAGTTTCTGAGGTGAAGTATATGCAAATTCAAACAGTAATGTTATGTGTCCTTCACTCTCGGCAAATCTTGATTAAAAACTATACATTGCAAGGTCAGTCCCAATGGCACAGGCCTGTAATCCCCAGCACTCTGGGATAACAGAAGGATCACAAATTTCTTCTAGCTGGATCTAGAAGGATCCTCTGCAGAAGGATCACAAGTCCAGTCCTAGTCTGGGCAGTTTAGCAACTTAGCGAAATGCTGTCTCATAATCAAAAATAAAAATGGGCTGTAGGTATAGCTCAGTGTGGTTCACTCCCCAGCACTGCAAAAACAAGCAAACAAAAGCAACACCTATGCCGTTGCAACACCCTGTTGGAAGTACACAAAGGCTGAAGGTGTGCAGTGTGACAGAGCAACAAACATGCCATATAGAGGTACAGAGGGGGTCCGTCTCCATGCAGAGGAAACCATGCCATGTCAGCTTAAATGTCCCCAACCTTTTCAGGGCAGGAGACGAGGTCAGTGTCCCAAAGCGATAAACCGGACAGGCGAAGCTGAGCAAGGAGCCTGGCTGAGTGCTGCTGCACTCTTTCTTAGGACCCACTGTTATGCAGAGGCCTGTACCTGTACTCACTGGTTCAATGATGCATCACTGTGACCTGGGCCAGGATTTAGAATTCTGGGTCAGGGCTGGGGGCACGTTTCAGCAGTTAAAGCTGTTGCCTTGCAAGCACAAGGCCCTGGACCATTTTAGCAAGGTGTGGTAGCTATTGTCTAAGCTTGCATGCATTTATGGACTCCTCAAAGGGCTTTGTCTCAGCTTTGAAAAGGAGGAAACTGAAGTTAAGTAGCCTGTGAAGGTCACCTGGTAGGAAATTTACATACTTGCAGACATAATGTCTACTGTTTTATTCATTAACATAGCTGCAAAAACACTCAGCCTTGGGTGGGTCTGTCTTTAAAAGATCACAAGCCTAAAACACAAAGTCTATAAATAGACTTTATAAATAAAGTTAGCTGGATGAGGGGCACACCTGTAATCCCAGCAGCTGGGAGGCTGAGGCAGGAGGGTTGCAAATTGAGGCCCAGCCTAAGGCACCTTCGTGAGATTCTGTCTCAAAAAAAAAAAAAAAAAAAAAATAGGTTGGAGAATGTAGCTCAGTGTGAAGGCCCTGGATTTAATCCCTAGGACCACAAAACTAAAAACAAAACAAACAAACAAACAAAAAAAAAAAAGGAGGGGAACAAAAAAGAAAAGAAATGGTGTATGGCTAGAGTTTAAGAAAAGGTCTTGCCGGATCCCAAAAGAGCCCAGACTGTACTTGAACTTGTGACCCTCCTGCCTCAGCCTCCTAGAGTGCTGGGATTACAGGGCTGGACCCCTGGGCCCTGCCTCTCCATTGTTCACATAGGTTGCTGCAGAACAGTGGCAGGCCCTTGTATGCGGGTGAGAAAGAGAACACTGCCTTGGGATTTAGTGTGTGTGTTTGTGTGTAACGAGGGAGCAAGTGTAAAGTAGCGTGTTTGTGACTTAGTATACAACATCTGTACATGGACTGTCATATACCAGGCTCAGAATTGTTTCCTGTCATTCTTAGGCTGTGGCAGTACACTGAGGAAATGATCAGATACGTCTGTCTACCTATCTATGTACCATCTGTCTTTACTCTGTTTAGAATGTAGCACGGCCAGTTGTCTTTTAACAGACCCCATTCCACAGGAAGGTAATTAATTTATGGGATCGTGCTGACACATTCACAAATCTCAGCTGTGAGATGACTTTTCTGATCTGCACACTGATTTGTCCAGGCCCAGGGAAGCCTAGCAAATGCCCTGAGGCATATGTCCAGCCAGGTTGCTCCTACTGTCATTTGTACTTAAAGCATCTCTGGCACCTTCAGAAGTTCTGTGAGTCACTGCAGCCTCTGCAGATCTGACGTCGGTTTCTTGGGGAAAGAGGATGGGATCCCATAGCACAAACTGAGGGTGGAATTGGAGAGTCTTCAAGGAAGAAAAGCCTTCTGGCCAATGGTGTATCATTTTAGCAGAGCTGTGGCTCAACTGTCCCACAGGCCTGCCTTCAGATCTGACTGGTGATAAGCCTGGGACTGGGTTCTCTCCTTGCTGACCTCAGTTTGTCCATCTGGAGGTGGGATGGGTGACCCGTCTGCAGGGACAATGGCTGAGGTACCGCGTGGAAGGTGGCCCAGGGCCTGGCACATGGAATGCCCCTGGGTTAACTTTATGTTACTGTTGGTGGTGTAGGTGTTACTTTGAAAATCCTTCCATCCTCATATTAAACAGGATGCAAAGGTTCATCAGAAACAGATGGAAAAGAGAGCTGATGGAGAGGTACTGACAGTGACTCTGAGCCTGCCAGTGTCATGAAGGAGCTAGGTCACGTCAGGAGTGTGTTGTGAGCTCTCGGCTCCACCTGACACGGACAAGGCAGATCTAAGTCCTGCACTCTGTGAGCCCGGGTGTGAGTCTTTCCCTTGCCCCGTATTAAACATCGAAAACACTCCCAAGCCAGGCCTGGTGGTATAAGCCTGTAATTCCAGCACTGTGGGAGGCTCAGGCAGGAGGGTCACAAGTTTGAGCCCAGGCTCAGCAAATTAACAACTTGAGACCCTGCCTCAAAAGCAAAAACAAAATGGTCTGGGTATGTAGCTTGGCATGAAGGTCCTGGACAAAAGCCCCAGGACCACACATTAAAACAAAAAACAAAACAAAACAAAAAAACCTGACTTTGCCTGGAGAGGGCCTCTGTTTCTGTGGAGTGTTTGTGTCCCCATGCCTGTAGTGCCACTTTCACCTGAATTTCCACTGGCAGAGAGATAGGGTTGGGACGGGGAGCTCTGTAATTCTGGGAAAACCACCTCACGGTCTGGCATGGGGGAGTCTCCTGATGTGCCCTAGACCTGAATATGAGTTTGCTTCCTCTGTCCCCTTCTTCTCCTCCCCCTCCACAGTGTCAACAGTGTGTGTGTGACCCACGTTCAAAGCATCTGGGGAGCAATCTCTGGGGCACAAATAGAAGGTGCGTGAGAGATAACGGGGAAAATCTGGCAAGGCCAACTGACAGTATATAAAGCCAGATTACCCAAAGCCAGTGGTGCAGGCCTGTGATCTCAGCACTCTGGGAGGTTGAGGCAGGAGGATCACTAGTTCAAGTCCGGCCCGGGCAACTAGCAACTTAGCAATATCCTGCCTCAAAAATCAAAGCTAAAAACGAGCTGGCATGTAGCTAGGTGCAAAGGCTATGTACAGTTTGGATCCCCAGGACCACAAAAAATAACTGCTCTCTAACCCCAGGTCCTAAGATTAGGTGCTTGCTCCCAGCATCATGGCAGTTCTGTCCATGGGTGGCCAGAGGTATAAAGAAATACAAGGCACATCCAGTGCCATGGCCTTGAGGATAGGGGCCTAGGTGGAGAGGAGATTCCCCGCCGTTGGGGAGGAGAGAAGACTGGATATACAATTTTAAAAATATGTATCTACATAAATAAAAATATTTTATGTGGATTGCGCTGGCCTCTTTGCTTAGCCCGGGGTGCTCAGCCCTGGGCCATGAGTAGGCGGCGATGCCCCTTAGGGGTTTGGTTTCTCTGGGGAGAAGCCCTGGCTGCTTCAGCCCCAGGCCCAGCCCAGACAACCCAGCCTCTGCCTTCGCGCCCCACCCCCTCCTGGAGCCCTGCCCTCGCGTCCCGCCTCCTTCCCTGCGGCCCTCGCGCCCATCCCGCCCCCCACGCTCCTCCCTCCACCTCCCACCTCACGCTCCTCTCCCGCTCCTCCTCTTCCGGAGATGCATCCCACTTGGCCGGAGGCGGAGGCGCGCGAAGCCATCATGCGGCGAGGTACCGCCCTGGAGGGGCACTTTAGTGTCCAGAGTTATGGCTTCCCGTGTGCCCAGGCGTCCCGGTAGCTGCGCACCCTGCAGGCTGGCGGCTTTGAGCCTTTCTTGCGAGCACTGGGGAAGCCAGGCGGTATGTGCTTTTAGCAGGCCTGGATGTTGATTGTGGATGTGGGCAGTAACGGAAGTGACGCGGTGGCTTGGACGGACAGTGTTTGTGAAGGAAGTGGGAAGCGGGTCACCGTGGGTAGAAGAGAGTGAAATGCGCTCGTCCCTTGGAACCCATGTAGTCCCACGCACACCAGCGCCTACGGATGCTGTAGGTCTCAGGGGCATAGGCCTTCGTTTCACCGTACCATGTGCTTCCGTTTACTTCAGATATTCTCTAGGCGACTTCCGTCCCTAAAGCGATGGAAATACCATGCAAGTAGTTGGTAGGCTACGTTGTTTGGGGACCAACGTCACATATTTAGTCCAGCTGAAAATTTTCCCTCATATTTTCAGTGCATGGTGGGTAAAATTTACAGATGTGGAGCCCATGAATAAGTGATTCGGGAGCTGGCTGTGTAGACTACAAAGTTTAGCACAGAATTGGATTAATACTTTTTTTTTTCTTTCTTTTTCTTTGGTTTAGTAGTAGGGATTGAACCTAAGGCCTTCATACTGAGTGACATCTCCAGACCATTTTTTTAAAAAAAATTATTTTGAGACAGGATCTCATCAAGACACTAACTTGTCCAGCCTGGGCTTGAACTCGTGTTCCTCCTCCGATCTCTTTGCTGGTTGAAGTTATTTGGGGTTCTGTTCTCTTTTCTTTTCTTGAGACAGGGTCAGCTCGCTGGTGTAGCCCAGGCTGGCCTGGAATTACAGGAATGCGTCACCATACCAACCTTTATGTGGTGCTGAGGAATTGAACTCAGAGCCTGTGCTTGTACGGCAAGTATTTTATCTGCTGTGCCATTCCTACAGCCCCTATTTGGTATTTCCTGATCCTCCTTCTGTCTCAATCTGTCAAGAGTGCTGGAATTATAGACGTACCCAGACCCAGCTAAGACCTACTTTTTTATTTGTGATAGTAGGTATGGAGAATGGAGATTTGGGATCATCTTCCTTGTTTTACTTCCATCTCCAGAAGTCACCTTGAGAAATGTCTCCTCCCTATTCCCTGTTACTGGCTTTCCCCACACACTTCCAGCCCTGTTCAGTGAGGCCACCTCTTAAGTCTTGGCACAGTAGTGGTGTTTATTTTAGGTTTTTTAATGTTAACTCTTTGGCTTCTGGAAGGCTACTCTGTTGAAAATCATGTTTTTCTCTGGAGGAGAAAGGCCTCTTTGTATTACAGGTTAGGTAGTTTAATGTGGTGTTTTTATTTTTCTTTTTAAAAATGTTAGCTAAGGGACAAATGAGATGCTCAGAGATCTGAAACTGGACCAGCAGTTTTTTACTTTTGACCTTGAGATGGGAGCCTCACTGAATTATTAAGTGCCCAACCTGGATGCAGACTTGTGATCTGCCTGCCTCATCCTCCCAGAGTGCTAGGGTCATGGGTCTGCACCACAGGCTAGGCTGGAGGACTGACAACTTTAAGATTTCAGTAGATGACTCAACTAGAGAAAATGAGAGCAAGGCATGAGTGCCATCTGTTGACTGTAGCGTGCCCTCAAAATGCCTTCTTTTGATGAAATCACAGTATGAGATGTCTGGGTTGAATTGACTTAAAAGAAAGTGATCAGGATCATAAAATCCAGGCAGATGATTATCATCACAGTCTAGAGTAGAAAACACACATTTCCCAAGTCACTCTTCTATTCTTGGTCAAATAAGTAGATTTTGGCCAGATGGTTTTTGATGGCTGCTCGTGCTGTGAGCATCAGCCAAGCACTGTATTTTTAGGTCCATGTGGTCATTCAACCTCTCTGTTGAGCTGTGGGCCCCTTTGGCCATGGGAGACCTAGGGAAGGCTATTTGTAGGAAAAAATTACCTGGCCCCCAAAAAGGAGATCAAAGACCTGAAGCTGTTTTTGAATTTCTTTTTTTCCCCTTATTGTGTGTGTGTGTGTGTGTGTGTGTGTGTGTGTGTGTGAGATACATGATGTTGACACTAGAGTATTTTGTGAACATATGTATCTTGTCAAAATTATAGTCCCTTCCTCTCCCCTTTTTTGACCCTCCCACAACTTCTTCTTTCCCCCTAACTCCCAGTATCACCCCAGTTTGATTCTTTTAAAAAAATATCACCTCCGCTTCTCACCCTCTCACCCCCCTTTCCCGCTCTAAAAAGTCCAACTTCTTTCTTCCATGTCTCTTACATTTCTTATGGTTTGTTTTTCTCATATTAGATAAATCATATAATATTTAACTTTCTGGGTCTGATTCATTTCACTGAGCATAATGGTGTCAAGGTGAATTCATTTTCCTAAAATGACTCAAATATGTCATTCTTAATGGCAGGGTAATACTCCATTGTGTAACTATACACCGTATCTTCTTTATCCAGTCATCTGTACATGGACATACTGGCTTCTTCCAAGATTTGGCTACTATCAATTGTGCTGCTATACAAAAGACATTCAGGTTATCATTGCAACAATTAGATTTCTTAAACTAAATTTATACCAGAGGCTGAATAAATGAATCGCTATATTCAATGCACTTAAGTCTCTATCACAAAGGTATATTACACCTAAAGCAATAAACATAATGGCATACTTAGTTATTTCAGAAATTTTTAAGAGTTATTTTTCAAAGAGAAGCAGGGAGAAATGAGTAAGCTCATTATTACAAATTTAATTACCAGAGCATGAAGTTGAAAAGTAAGATTTAAGAGTCAGAGGTTAAACTTATAACTGACTGAGTTCTTGGCCAATGAACTAAGGCTGCGTGATCGTTTATCTTTACCACTCAATGGCAAGTTCAGAGAAGAGACCCCCAAGAATCACTTATTTACCAACTCTTAACTCTTTTTAAAACTAATAATATCCCAAATCAAAACCACTGCCTTCTGCCATTTAACTCCCACCTAAATATTGATACACATCATACACATCATAAAAATCCACAGATTAAGATTTATACAAATTCCCCATGTTGAACATATTTATTATGTTTTGCAAATTAATATAAAAATAATTATGGGGAGAAGTTTCACAGATTTTGTGAGAAAGCTGATACTGTTTTAGTGGGATACCAATCAAATGATTGGTGTCTAATTTTTGTTACACTTTATCTTTAGGTGTTTCCTTTTCTCCATGTTCTTTGGTGCTGCTTGTCTCTGTCTCTCTCAAAGATTCCTTCCAGTATTTTCTGTAATGCTGGGCTAGTGGTCGCAGATTTCTTTAGGGATTGTTGGTCATGAAAAATTTTACTTTTTCTTCAATTTTCAGGGATGATTTTTGGATACAGTAGTCTGGGTTGACACTTTCCATCTCTTAAAGCTTGAAAGATTTTCCTCCAGGCCCTCCTGGACTTTAAAGGTTGCATTGAAAAGTCTTCAGTAATTCAGATGGGTTTGCCTTGGTAGAATAATGTCTGATTTTCTCTCAGTGCTTCTAATATTACCTGTTTACATTGAATTTCTGAGGTTTTGATTATGATATCTCATGGCGAGTCTTGCTGCTGGTTGAAGTTATTTGGTGTTCTGTTCTTTTTTTTTTCTTGAGGCAGGGTCTCACTCTGTAGCCCAAGCTGATCCTGAACTCACTGATATTAGCCCACACTGGCCTTGGACCCTCCATCTGCCTCAGCCTCCTGAGTGCTGGAATTACAGGTGTGTGCCACCATGCCCCATTTTATGTTTTGCTGGGGAATTGAACTCAGGCCCTTGTCCTTGCCGGGCAAGCACTTTAACTGCTGTGCCATTCCTCCAGCCCCTATTTGGTGTTCTATAAACATCTCATACCTGAAAATTAGTTTCTTTTCCTAGTTTTGGGAAATTTGCTTGTGTGATTTCAGTGAATAAATTCTTTACACCTTCAGTGCTCTTTGCCTCTCGTTCTCCCACACCTATAGTTGTGAGGTCGGTTCTCTTTGAATCATCTATCATCTGTTGTATCCAGCTACTGTGCTTCTTTCTGATTTTGGAATCATGCCTAATTATAGTATTTATTTTCTTAGCCTTGTCTTCAAGGTCTGAAATTATGTCCTCATACTGTCCTCAAGCTTCCCCTGCTTTCAAATGTATTTTTCGTATCCTGAATTTTAGCTAGATTTCTTTTCAAAATTTCCACTTCTCTATCAAAATGTTGCTTTATATCTTGTGTTTCCTTATTTACCTCAGCCAACTTTTTATTTGTAGCTTTTATGTGCTCAGAAAGCTTTGTATTCATTAGGACCACTGTTTAATAGGTTCCTCTTTAAGCCCGCTGATTGTTGCTTGCATTTCTTTGAGGATACTTTGTTTGAACTGGCTGTTTGACTTGTTTATTTGCTTTTTGACTTCCTTCCATAAGAATTCCACTATCTCAGGGCCCAGGACAGTTTCTGGGGTCTCAGGAATCTCTGTGAGTGTCCCATTGCCTTGTCTTCTTCCCATGTTTCTGTTGTTGAGGGGCTTCACTTTAAAGGCCTAGCTGAGAGGTTTCTTTGAATGACCAGGAGGCACAGAAATAATTCCACTGAATTGGAAATTGAGACATCTCCCTGGTCATTTTGGCCTCCTTATACCACTGAATCAGCAAGCAAAAAAGAGAGTTACAATGTCAGCAGGGGTGATTGATCCAGACTACCAGGGGGAAGTTGGACTAATATTCCATAATGGAGGCAAGGAGGACTATGTTGGGACTGCAGAAGATCCTTTAGGGGGCCTCCTAGTCTTACCATGTCCTGTTAAAATCAATGGGAAACTGACACAACGTAATCCAGATAAGATGACAAATGGCCCAGAGCCTTCAGGAATGAAGATATGGGTCACCCCAGCAGCCAAGGTACTTGCGGAGGGTCAAGGGAATACAGAATGGGTAGTAGAGGAAGGTATTTATAAACCTAGCTATGACCATGTGACTGGTTACTGAAACGAGGATTGTAATTAGAAGTTCTCTCATTCTCTCTCATTCTCTCATGTTTGTATATGTGGATATATATATATATATATATATATATATATATATATATATATAGAGAGAGAGAGAGAGAGAGAGAGAGAGAGAGAGAGAACGGGGACTTATTATTGGAATTTGTTAAGTTATATTCTAATGTTAAGCAATTGAATGTCAGGAGAATAGGTATTCTCCAGACAGGAACTCTGTTCTCTACTGTGGGGAGGAATTTATTGCTTTCCTATTTGTACACAGTGCAGTTTTGTATGTTAGGAGTCATTACTAACTTGGATGTTGTACTTGAGAGTTAACTATGGCTTAAGGAGATGTGTCTGCTTGTCAAGTTGGCAAGGGGTGGATTGTGACTGTAGGAGAGAATATGTCAACTTAAGACAATCAGGAACCAAGACTGGATTAAGGTTTGGGAACCATGCCTGGATACATAATTGGGAACCAGTGGATTAGAGTGTGAATGGTTTGTGGGCCAGTGAATGAGGGAAGAGTACCCACCCACATGTGGGAGGCCCAGCTGGGAATTTAAACTGTATAAAAGGGGGGAAGAGTAAAGATTGTTACAGATTCTTCCTCTTGGAAAGCTCTGGTCTTCGCAGTTGTCTACAAACACTGACTGATTCACTCCAGTCTCGACTTGCGCCTGTCTGCCCATTGCCAATTTTCAGTCTTTGGTCTTTGTCATTGTTTTTTGAACAACCGAGATCTGCAGCAGACTCTCACGGACTGTCCTGCAGTCCCGGGTGGGAGTCCTACTTCGTGGCAGAGCAGCCATTGGACACTTCAGTGCCGCATGTGCAGGCCTCCATGTTAGTCTACTTATATCCTCAGATTTGTAAGTCTTCTGAGTAGATCCTTTTTGTTACAGTTTCTGCCTTTTGAAAGAACCCAAACTAATACAAATGGGATGAGAGTGTGTAGTGGGAGCCAAAATTCCTCTGACTTCTGTGCTGGGAGTCAACAGTGAGGGAGGACCTAATAGTCTGAGGGCCTCTGAGGCATCTTGATCTCACCAGCCACCTCAGCAAAGCTCTCCTGCCTGTCTTGGCTTCCCTCCCTCAAGGGTGGGGCTCTACACTCTCAAGGGTGCTCCCACTGCCACCCCAACTGTTCAGGTCAATGGCCTTTCTCTCCTCTCTGCAAGTATTTCTTGTGCCACTTTCTCCTAGGAACTGTTTAAGAGTGACCTCAAAAATCTTGATGTGCTCTTCTGAGCTTTCTTTTATTCCAAACAGTTCAGTCTCAGGATCTATTTTTTTTTTCAAAATTTATTTCTTTTATTTACGCATCCCCTCTTCCTCCCCCCTTCCCTTTCCACAGTGTCCATTTTCTTACTTCTTCTGGGTCTTTTAAAGTTCTTATGGTTTGGTTTTCTCATATTAGAGAGACTATATATTTATCTTTCTGTGTCTGATTCATTTCACTGAGCATAACATCCTCAAGGTACATCCATTTACCTACAAATGACCCAGATTTGTTAATCTTGATGGTAGAGAAAACTTCATTGCATATATACCACATTCTCTTTGTCCAGTTATCTGTACTTGGGTGTATTGGCTTCTTCTAAGATTTGGCTGTTGTAAATTATGCTGCTATAAAGATGGATATGCATGTATTGCTATAGTATGATGACTTTAACTTTTTTAGGAAGATACCCAGAAGAGGAATAGCTGGGTCAAATGGGATGTTGTTGTTCAGTTCCCTGGAATTTTCACACTGCCTTCCATAGTGTTTGTACCAGTTTGCACTCCCACCAGCAATATAGGAGGGTTCTTTTTTCCTCCCAGCTTTGCTGGCATTTGTTGTGTTTTTAGTTCTTAATAGCAGCCATTCTTACTGGTTAAATGGAACCTCAGCCTTGTTTTAATTTGCATTTATCTAATGGCTAAAGATGTTGAACATTTTTTCATGTATTTATTGGTCAGGCTCTTTTTTAAAAATAGCCTCTGCTTGTATTATGGCTATGCCTGTTACGGCTGCCGAGTGCTGCTTCTTGTCTAGGCTACAGAAAGCCTTGTCTAGGGGAAGCTCGGATTGCATTTTCAGTATGTACTACCAAAAGGCTCATGTTTGGAGGCTTGGGCTACCAGCTGTTTTCAATTCCCATTTCTTCTGGATCTGCACTTACCTCTTTCAGAGCTCAGTGCCAGGCTCCCAGCTTTCCTCTGTCTGAGAATGATGGCAACTCAGAGCTGCTGCCAGTCGGCCTGGGGTAGCTTC
>PVKB01008193.1:0-20301 GCA_004027205.1 Ctenodactylus gundi | reverse complement strand
GTCTGTGACTCCTACCTCGACACTGAGCTTAGGACAAGGACGGTTCATATACTATTTTTATGCCCGCAAGCTAAGGATAGTGATTGTATCGGGGTCCACACGCAGGTGGACAGGGGTTCCGGTTATCAATTATGGGGTTCTGGTTATCGATCATACAAGGGCTTTGTTCTCAGGCTACAGATAGCGATTTCATCACACAGGGTCCACACGCAGGTGGCTCACAACTTATCAGTATCGTACAGAGCTTTAGGCAGTTTCCAGCAATTTACTTTATTGCACTTAATATGGGTATGCTTCTCTTTGTAGTCCTCATGCCATACATGCCAATGTCTGCAATTCTACTCTCCACATTCTACCTGTGCTCTGGACATATGGTTGGGGTTAGGGTTGGGGCTAGGTTTGGGGCTAGGGTTGGGGTTAGGGTTAGGGTTGGGTTTAGGTTCAGGTTAGGGGTTAGGGTTAGGGTTGGGTTGGGTTTGTGGTTGTGGTTGTATTTAGGGTTGGTGTTGGAGTTAGTGTTAGAGCTGGGGTTGGGCTTGGGGTTAAGGTTAGGGTAGGGGTTAGGGTTAGGGTTAGGGGTAGGCTTGGGGTTGGGGTTAGGATTAGAGTTAGGGTTAGGTTTAGAGTTGGGATTGGGATTAGGGTTAGGGTTAGGGTTAGGTTTAAGGTTATGGTTAGGGTTAAGGTTAGGATTAGTGTTAGCGTTGGGTTGTTGCTGGGGTTGGGGTTGGGATTAGGGTTAGGTTTAGGGTTGGGTTTTGGTTAGGGTCGGGGTTTGGTTTAGGGTTAGGATTGGAGTTGGGTTTGGTTTTAGGATTAGGGGTTGGTATGGGGTTGGGGTTGGTGTTGGGCTTGGATTAGGTTTGGCGTTGAGGTTTGGGTTGGGGTTGGGTGTGGGTTTAGGATTGGGGTTGGTGTTAGGTTTGGGGTTCATGTTGGGGTTGGGGTTGGGATTAGGGTTAGTGTTTGGGTTTGGGTTGGGGTTGGGATTGGGGTTAGGGTGAGGGTTAGGGTTAGGGTAAGGGTTATTGTTGGGGTTCGGGTTGGAGTTCGGGTTGGGATTGGGTTTATGGTTAGGGTTGGGTTTGGGGTTAGGGTTAGGGTTAGGTTTGTGGTTAGCGTTTGTTTTAGTGTTAGGATTAGTGTTGTGGTTGTGGTTTTGGGGGCTTCGTGTTGGGGTTGGTTTAGGATTAGGGTTAGAGTTAGGTTAGCGGTTCGGTTTAGGGTTAAGGTTAGCGTTAGGGTTGGGGTCCTTGCTGGGTTTGGGGTTGGGATTAGTGTTACGGTTCACTTTGGGGTTGGTGTTGGCGTTAGTGTTGATGTTAGGTTTATTGTTAGGGTTGAGGTTTGGGTTGGTGTTGGGATTCAGGTTAGGGTTTGAGTTAGGGTTAAGTTTGGGTTTTGGGTTGGGGTTTGGATTGGGGTTGGGGTTAAGTTTACGGTTGGAATTAGGGTTAGAATTAGGGTTGGGATAAGAGTGTTAGGGTTAGGGTTAAGTTTATGGTTGGGGTTTGTGTTGGGGCTGTTGTTCGGGTTAGGATTAGTGTTAAGGTTAGGTTTAGGTTTGTGGTTAGGGTTAGTGTTAAGGTTAGGGTTGGGGTTAGGGTTCCAGTTAGGTTTAGGGTTAGGTTAAGTGTTATTGTTGAGGTTGGTATTGGTGTCGGGGTTGGAGTTAGGGTTGGGATTGGGGTTATGGTTAGGGTTGGTGTTGGGGTTAGTGTTAGGTTTGTCGTTATGGTTACCTTTAGTGTTGGGGTTATGGTTGGTTTGGGTTTGGGGTTAGGGTTAATTTTGGGGTTAGGGTTAGGTTTAGAGTTAGGGTTGATTTCGGTTTGGGATTGGGGTTGGGGTTGGGGTTAGCATTAGGAGTAGGGGTATGGTTGAGGTTGTTGTTAGGGTTGGGTTGCAGTTGGCGTTTGTTTAGGGTTTTATTTGGTGTTGGGGTTGGAGTTAGTGTTAGGGTTGGGGTTGGGTTTTAGGTTTGGGATTAGGGTTATGGTTAAGGTTGGGGTTAGGATTTGTGTTAGGGATAGGGTTAGGGTGAGGGTTAGTATTTGGGTCATAGGTAGAGCTAAGTTTTGGTCTAGGTTTCAGTTAAGGCAATCATGAATGTGAGCGATGGGGTGAGCTTTAAGATTAGGGTTAGGTTAGGTTTGGGATTAGGATTAGGGTTAGGTTAGTGTTAAGGTTAATGTTAAGTTTAGGGTTGGCTTTTGGGTTAGGTTTAGGGTTATCTTTATGTTATGGTTTGGGTTAGGATTAGGGTAAGTGTTAGGGTTGGGGTTCGGTTGGTGTTGGATTGGTGTTAGCGGTAGGGTTAGGTTTATGTTAAGGTTTTCATTGGGGTTAGGGTTAGTGTTAGTGTTAGGGTTAGGTTTGGGTTTAGATTTGGGGTTGGGGTTGGGGTTGTTGTTAAGGTTGGTTTTGGGCTTGCATTTAGATTTGGGGTTAGGGTTAGTGTTATGTATGGATTAGGGTTAGGTTTAGTGTTAGGTTTAGGGTTAGGGTTGTGGTTGGGGTTGTGGTTGGGTTTGGGGTTAGGGTTCGTGTTAGGTTTGGGTTTAGGGTTAGACTTGGGGTTGGAGTTAGGATTAGGTTTAGGTTTAGGGTTAGAATTGGGGTTGTGGTTGAGGTTGGTGTCAGTTTTAGGGTTAAGGTTGTGGTAAGGGTTGGGGTTAGGTTTGGGTTTCAGTTGGGGTTGGGTTTAAGGTTAAATTTGGGGTGGGTGTAGGGTTTGGTTTAGGATTAGTGTTAGCGTTTGTGTTAGTGTTAGGGTTGGGTTTGGTGTTAGCGTTTGTGTTGGGGTTCAGGTTGGGCTTTCTGTTAGGGTTAGGGTAGGTGTTACTGTTAAGGTTAGGGTTAGGGTTATGGTTGGGTTGGTGTTGCTGTTGTGGTTAGGGTTAGAGTTAGTATTAGGGTTGGGTTTGGGTTTGGGGTTAAGGTTAGGGATAGAGTTGGGGTTAGTGTTAGGGTTAAGGTCATGGTTATGGTTAGGATTAGGGTAGGTGTTAGAGTTAGTGTTAGAGTTAGGGTTAGTTTTGTGGTTGTGTTGGGGTTATGATTATGTTTGGGTTAGGGTATTATTTAGCGTTAGAGTTGGTGTTGCTGTTGGGTTTGGGGTTAGGGTTAAGGTTAGGGTTAGGTTAGAGGTTAGGGTTTGAGTTATGTTATAGTTTCGCTTAGGGTTAGGGCTTGTTTAGGTTTTAGGTTACTGATATGTTAGTGTTAGGTTTAGGTTTAGGGTTAGGGTTTGGGGTCGGGTTAGGTTTTTGTTTATCTTTGTGTTGGGTTTGGGGTTGGGGTTGGGGTTTGGTTTGGGGTTGCAGCTAGGTTTGGGTTTTGGATTAGCATTATTGTAAGGGTTATGGTTAGGGCTAGGATTCGTTTTAGGTTTAGGTTTAAGGTTAGGGTCATGTTGGGAGTTAAGGTTAGGGTTATTGTTAGGGTTGGGGTTGGGGTTGGGGTTGTGTTTAGAGTTAGGTTTGGGGTTGGAGTTAGTGTTAGGATAGGGGTTAGGGTTTGGTTTAGAATTAGGGTTAGGTTTGGCCAAAGCAGTGGGGTTGGGGGTTGGCTTGGAGTTGGGGTTTGGTTATGGGATGGGGTTGGGTTTAGGGTTCGGGTTGTGGTTAGGGTGAGGTTTAGGCTTAAGCTTAGGTTTAGGGTTTGGGTTAGGGTTTGGGATGGGGTTTGCATTGGCTTTGTTTTTGGGGTTTGTTTTAGGGTTAGGGTTAAGGTTATGGTTAGGGTTGCTGTTGTGGTTGTGGTTAGGGTTAGGTTTGGGGTTGGGGTTGGTGTTGGAGTTCAGGTTTGGTGTTGGCCTGGGGTTGGTCTTAGGGTTAAGTGTTAGGGTTAGTGTAGGGTTTTGGCTTAGGGTTTTGGTTAGGGTTAGTCTTAGGTTGGTGGTTAGGGTTTGGCTTGGGATTAGGGTTAGATTTAGGGTTAGGTTAAGATTAGCTTTAGGGTTAGGGTTATTGTTAGGTTAGGGATTAAGGTTAGTGTTGGCATAAGGGTCAGGATTAGGGTTGGAGCTGGGGTTGGGGATATGGCTGTGGTTAGAGTTGAGGTTGGGGTTAGTTAGGGTGAGGGTTATTGTTAGGTTTGATGTTAGGTTTGGTGTTGAGGTTGAGTTTGGTGTTGGTGTTGGGGTTGGGGTTAGGGTTAGGGTAGGGGTTAGGGTCAGGGTTGCATTTAGGGTTGTGTTTGGGATTGGGGTTGGGTTTGGAGTTAGGGTTAGGCTTAGGGTTATGTTAGGTTTTGGGTTCAAGTTAGGATTAAAGTGAGGGTAGGGGTTAGTTTTAGATTTAGGGTTAGTGTTAGGGTTGGGGTTAGGGTTGTGTTTGGGGTTAGGGTTTCTGTTGGGGTTGGTTTTGCAATTAAGGGTTATGTTTAGGGTAGGTGTTACAGTTATGGTTAGGGTTCAGGTTAGGATTAGGGTTGAGGTGTTAGGGGTGGGTTTGGTTTGGGTTTAGGGTTAGGGTTGCAGTTAGAACTGGGATTAGGGTTGGTGTTGGTGTTGAAGTTGAGTTTGGCATTGTGGTTGATGTTGTGTTTGTGGTTGGGTTAGGGTTGGGGTTATCTTTAATGTTAAGGTTTGGTTTAAATTTAGGGTTAGGATTAGGGTATGGGTTATGGTTGGGGTTAGGATTGGGTTTGGGGTTGGGATTGGTGTTAGGGTTATGGTTAGGGTTATGTTAGGTATTGGGTTAGGGTTAGGGTTAGGATTAGGGCAATGGTTAGAGTTAGGGTTAAGGTTAGGGTTTGGTTTGGGTTTAGGGTTGAGGTTGGGGTTAGGATTATGCTTAGGGTTAGGGTAGGGTTTTGGTTTAGGGTTAGATTTAGGGTTAGAGTTGGGGTTGAGGTTGGTATTAGGGTTTGGCTTAGGGTTAGGGTTATGGTAGGGGTTATGGTTAGGGTGATAGCTAGGGTTGGGGTTGTGGTTATGTTTAGGGTTGGGGTTGGGTTTGAGTTTTTGGTTGGGGTTAGGTTCAGAGTTAGGTTTAGGTTCAGGGTTGGGGTTAGGTTTAGAGTTCAGGTTAGGGTTAGGGTTAGGTTCGGGTTTGGGATTAGCATTGGGTTTTGGTTTAGGGTTAGGGTTCAGTTGGGGTTAGGGTTAGCGTTAGGGTTGGGTTTAGGTTAAGCTTAGGGTTAAGTTTGGGTTTTAAGGTTACGGTTAGGCCTATTGACATGGACAGATAGTTCTATAGATAACGACAGGCTTTGTGTATGGATATAGGTAGTGTTTGGGTTAGTGTTAGGTTAGTGTGAAGATACGGACAATTTTAGGGATAAGGTTAGGGTTAGGGTTAGGCCTAAGATTGAGGATTTTTTTAGGTTTGAGGTTTGGGTCAGGAGGAAGCATATGGATAGTGTTAGTGTTAGTGTTAGTGTTAGCCCAAAGTATAAAGATAGTGTTAGTGTTGGGGGTAGTGTGAGGAGAGTGTTACGGTTAGGGATAGGGTTAGGGTTAGTGTAAGAATAAGGAATGTGTTTGGGTTTCAGTTAGTTTTAGGCCTCTTGATATGGATAGTTTTAGGCTTAGGTTTAAGTTTAGCCTAAGAATATGTATAATGTTATGTTGGGGTCTTCAGGGTCCGAGAGCCTCAGCATCGCTGACCTCGGCCGAGTTCCACCCTTCCCAAGAATAAATGTTGCTGCTTTTAAGTTAAGCCAGGTGTTGTTTTGCTTAAGCTCCTTATCGCATCCTCCCTCCTCTACTCCTTCCCTCCCCCTGGGCGACCCCACCCTGGTTGAGGTCTTGCTGATTCGCTCAAGGTAACTAACTCAGTCTATTTAAGCCCCCTTACTCCCTAAATAAACCGGAGACGGCGATCACTGAATCGACTCCCAGAGTGTGTTACTCTGTCGTCGGATCCCTTCTCGGCTGTTCTGGGGGTCCCTGCTGGACAGAGACCCCTACAGCGTTAGGGTTATGCTCAGGGTTAGTCTAAGGATAGGGTTGTGTTAGGGTTAGGTTTAGGGTTAGGTTTAGGGTTAGGCCTAAGGATAAGGATAGGGTTAGGGTTAGGACTAAGGACAAGGATAACCATAGCTTTAGGTTAGGTTTAGGCCTAAGGATAAGAATAGTGTTAAATTTAAGGTAGATTTTTTCCTAACAATATATTTAGTGTTAGTGTTAAGGACAGGGCTAGTCTAAGGATAAATATAGTTTTGTGGTTTGGGTCAGGCTAAGGTCAAGGTAGAGTGTTAGGTTTAAATTTGGGATGAGGCCTAAACAAGAGAGCAGACAGTCTTAGGGTTGGGTAGGGTCACGTGTAAGCATAAGGATAGTGTTTTGGTTAGGGTTGGGGTTAGGTCTATGGGTGAGAATAGTGTTATCGTTAGTGTTAGTATCACTCACTGATTATGGATAGCATTGAGTTTAGGGTTATGGTTAGTCTAAGGATAAATATTGTGGTAAAATTATTGTTAGGGTTAGGCCTACGCACAAGGATAGTGTTAGGGTTGGGGTTTAGGTAAGGCCTAAGGATAAGAATAAGGTTAGGGTTATGGTCAGGCCTAAGGATAAATTCAGTGTTAGTATCGGTGCAAGCTTTAGTCTAAGGATAAGGATAGAGATAAGGTTAGGATTGTGCTTAGCCTAAGCGTGAGGATAGTGTCATGTTTGAGGTTTGGGTAAGGGCCAAGCATATGGATTGTTTATGGTTAGTGTGAGGCCAAAAGATATGGACAGTTTTAATGTCAAGATTACTGTGAGTCCTATGGATAAGGATAGTTTTAGGGTTATGTTTAGGGTTAGGCCTAAGATAAGAATCGTGTTAGGGTTAGGGTTATGGTTAGGGTTAGGGTTAGGCCTAAGGTGAAAGATGTTAAGGCTTAGGTTTGATGTTACCCTAAATGTACGTATACTGTTAGGGTTAGCTGTTTGGATGGCCTTACAATAAGGGCTATGTTAGTTTTAGGAGTAGGGCTTGGCCTAAGTACAAGTGTATTGGTAAGGTTAGTGTTAGTATTGGGCCTAAGGATAAGGTTAGTGTTCAGTTTAACTTCAGGGTTATTGTATGGATAAAGATTGTGTTATGGTTAGATATAGGGTTAGGCTTAGGCCTATGGATTAGGATAGTTAGGTTTGGTGTTAGGGTTAGTCTAATGATGAGGATACTATAAGGTTTGCAGTTAGTGTTAGGCCTACTGATAAAGATACTTTTAGGGATAGGTTTAGGGTCAGTCTGAGGATATGGATATTGTTAGGATTGTGCTCCGGGTTAGTCTAAGGATAAGGATAGCATTAGAGTTAGGGTTAAGGTTAGACCCAAGGATAAGGATAGGGTTAGGTTTAGGGTTAAGGTTTGGGTTAGGACTAAGGACAATGATAGCCTTAACATTAGGTTAAGTTTAGGCCTAAGGATAAAGATAGGGTTAGGCCTAAGGTCAAGGATACTGTTACTCTTAGGGTTGGTGTTAGCCCTAAATATAAGTATAATGTTGAGGTTAGGTATTTGTTTAGGCCTAACGATAATGATTGTGTTAATTTTAGGGTTAGGGTGAGGCCTAATCATAAAGTAGTGTTAGTGTTGGGGTTTGGCTTAGGCCTATGAAACAGGATTGTGTTAGGTTTGGGGTTAGCTTTAGGGTTAGGCCAAAGGATAAGGATAGTTTTAGCATTAGGTTAGGGTTAGGCAGAAGGATATGGTGTTAGAGTTCAGGTAGATTTTCTATAAATGATGTTTGGTGTTACTGTTAGGGTTAGGGTTAGTGTAAGGATAAAAATATTGTCCTGGTTAGGGTAAGTCTAAGGGTAATGTGGAGTGTTCCGCTTAAGGTTGGGGTTTAGGCCTAAGCAAGAGAACAGTGTTAAGGTTGTTTATGGTTATTCCTAATGATAAGAATATGGTTAGGGTTAAGCTTAGAGTTAAGGATAAGGACAGTCATAATAACAGCTACCACTTTTTCTTAACTTCTACAGTTTTGTTCTCATCTCAGGAACATATAATGAACAGAGGCAAGAAGTCTACGAGGAAAATTTCTTTGTATCTTCTGCATGCTTTTCAGTGAAACAAGCCTTAAAGAGTGCACAGTTTTGTTTCCCCAAATAAGGAATCAAGATAGAGCTACAAACCATTGAAGCAAACACAGACCTAAACAAAGTTCACCTAGAACAATGCTTTTCTTTCTCCAAGACACTCAGTGTTTTCAAATAGAAAACGCCGTTTTGAACTGGATGCTCTGCTGTTTCAAAATGAGGTTTTATTGCAACCAACTTGAATCACTGACTTGTTACCTTGTTATACTTGTTGCTTCGGAGAAGAAAACGAAACATTAGCACTCTGGAAAAACTAGGGAGTGTGGTTGTCGGTATCTGCTACAAACCCTTTTGATCACATTGAATTCCATCGGACTTCTCTATGTACAGAAGTCAGATGTTTAACTCCGAACAACAAAGACTCCAGTTCTTTCATACTTTGATTCCAAAACCGATTGAGCCCGATGAAAAAGAAGGCTCTATCTTGATTCCTGATTTGGCGAAATATTCATTGACTCAAACACAGGGTTAAGCCTTCAAATCATTCATAGTTGTGTAAACGATGTGATGTAACTTTGCAATTTTACTTGTTGCCCTAGTTCAGGATATTTTGGGCTTTATTAATGGAAATGAAAACAACAGTGTACAAGATGAAAACGACTGAAGAATGTAGTTTTTAGTACCTCATGCAAATTTTCATGAACACACTGAGTTCTAGGAGATTTCTCCATGCTCTAAATTCTGTAGTTTTAATTTTCATGTTTTTCCAACGGAAGACTCTGATTCTTAGCTAGTTAGTTTTTAGAACTGTGTGAGTAACATAGAAGTGGATGTTCTCTCTTGATTCCTCAGGTGGTGAAAGAAATGTTTAACTAGACACTGTGTTTTAGGCTTGCATTTCATGGAAAAGCATTTAGAGAATAGACAATAATTATTTCTTTTTTTATATCTCTGGCCTCTACTCAGAATGTGTTCTGTCCTACTCCCTGATGTGAAAGCAACACTATAAAAGAAAAGCTGTGGGGTGCTCTTTTGCATCCCTGGTAAAAATTCTTTTAGAAGCCTGAGTTCTAAGGGATTTCTCCATGTGTTCAATTCAGTATTTTGAATATTTCCTTTTTCCATACGAAAGAGACTCCAGTCATTAGCTGCTTTGCCAATTTTCAGAACTGCGTGAGTAACATAGAAATGAGAGCTCTAACTTGATTCTTCACTCGAGCAAACATTTAAATAGACACTCTGTTTTTCAGTCCTTCTTTTCTTTGAAAAGCATGTAAAAGATACAAAGAAATTTCCCTGTTCCCCCTGTGGCCAGAATTCAGTGTGTGTTCTCTTCTACTCACTGCAATGAAAACAACCCTGAAGACGGTGTGAATAGTTGGGGAAAGTTTTCTTAGTACCTGCAACAATCCATTTAAAAGCATGGAATACTATGGGTTTTCTCCTTTTACTAACTAAAGTGATTTTGAAAATCTTGTTTCCCAAGTAACAGAACTTCTAGTTCTTAACGACTTGGTGTACTATCAAAAGTTAGTGAGCAAAATAGAATGGATAGCTCTATCTTAATTCCGAAATCGAGAAGCAACCTTTTCTTCCAGTGCAATCTAATTCTGCATGTATTTCTAATTCTTGAAATTTCTCAGTTTTACTTGCCCCAGTTCAGACTCTATTCTGTTTTACTCCTGAGAAGGAGAACACCACTTTAGAAAAGGACCAGAGAGTATTGATCTTAGTACCTCACACAAACCCTTTTACTAGGGTTGGTTGTTTAAAAACTCCTGTTGTCTGAACAAGGGAGGCTGCATTCCCTACCGTATTCTGTCTGAGCAAGCATCATTGAAAAGAAAGCACCGTGGTGATTCATGACACACCTGCTTTCAACTTTCATTTTATTCAAAAGTATGTCGAAAATATGAAGTCATTTCCCCGGCTATATTTGTTGCCTCTGTTCAGAAAGTGTTCTGTTCCACTCCCTGAAAAGAGAACACTATAGAAGACCAGAAAATTTTTTGAAGTTCTATTCGCAGAACCTCATACAGACACCTTGCAATGCAATACGTTCTATGGAATTACTCCACGTACTGAAGTCAGGTGTTTGAAATTTCTGTTTTCCAACAACGGAGACTCCCGTTCTGACCTAGTAGTCTGTTTCCAAAACTGAGTGAGCAACTTCGAAGTGAACGCTCTACCTTCATTCCTGACTTGCAGAAACAAACATGTATCCAGACGCACTGTTTCTGTCCTGCGTTTCATTCAAACGTAGCGGATAGGAAGCAATTTCCCTGTTATACTCTTTGTTTCTGATCAGACTCTGTTCTCTTTTACTTTCTGAGGTGTGACCTAACCCTAATGCTTAACCTAATCCTAACCCTAACTCTAAGCCAAAGAACAGACCTTTACTTCCTACCTACTTTTTTGAATATAAAACTGAGTGAGCAACCGTGTAATGAAAGCTTCATATTGATTCCTGATTTGGGGACCCAGACACTTATCTGGACACACAGTTTGATACCTGTGTTTTATCCAAAAGCACGTAGAAGATACCAAGGAATGACCCTGTTATGCCTGTTGCCCCTTTTCAGAATATGTTTTGTTCTACTCCCCGAGATGAGATGTAACCTGTAGAAGTCAAGTAAAGTTGGCGAGTACCTGATAGATACCTATAGAAAAGTTTTGATTTCTCTGGCATTTCTCCACATACTATATCCGATTGGTTTAAAACTGCTCTATCCAGACAACAGAGACTCCAGTTGGAACCAACTTGTCTGTTTCCAACACTGACTGAGCAACATTGAAACAAATGCAATACTCTGACTCCTGACTTGGAGAAACAAAGGTTTCCCTAGACACTCTCTGTTTGAGCCCTGGGTTTCTTTGAAAAGCATGTCGAAGATAAAAAGTATTTTCCCTATTATACTTGCCTCTGTTAAGAATGTGGTCTGTGCGACTCATTGCTATGAGAACAGCATGATGGAAGACAAGTAAATCTTTCAAGTGTTGTATTCAGTACTTCATACAAACACCTTTAGATACAGTGAATTGGATGAAATTTCTCAGAGTATGGAAGCCAGGTGATTTAAACTTGTGTTTTCCAAACAGCAGAGAGTTAAGGTTAAGGTTAGGGTTAAGATTAGGGAGAAGGGAGGGTTTATGGTTATGGTTATGGTTGGGGTTGGGGAAGGGTAGCAGTTGGGTTTGGTGTTGGGGTTACGGTTGAGTTTGGGGTTAATGTATGGGTGGAGGTTAGGGTTAGGGTTAGGGTTGGGTTGAGGTTGAGGGTTAGAGTTAGGGCTAGGGCTAACCATGATTAGGGATAGGTTTTGATAGGGTTTGGGTTAGTGTTACTGTTAGGGTTAGGGTTAGAGTTGCAATTAGGGCTGGGTTTGGGTTTGGTGTTATGGTTAGGGTTGGGGTTGAGGTTGGCGCTGGGGTTGGGTTTAGGTTTAGGGTTAGGGTTAGGCTTGGGTTAAGGTTAGGTTTATAGTTAGTGTTAGGGTTAGGTTAAGGGTTAGGGTTAGGGTTAGGATTAGGATTAGGTTTAGGTTGAGGGTTAGGGTAAATTTAAAATTAGGATTAAGGATGGGCTAGAATTTGGGTTAGGTTTAAGATTAGGGTTAGAGTTGAGTTGGGTTTGGAGTTTTGGTTGGGTTTGAGGTTGGGGTTAGGGTTGAACTATGGTTGTTAGGGTTAGAGTTTTGTTTGGGGTTGGAATTGCGGTTGGGATTAGGGTGGACGTCAGCGTTAGTGTTAGGGTTAGGGTTGGTTTAAGAATAGATTTAGTGTTAGAGTTAGGTTTAGGGTTAGGGTTAAAGTTAGTTTTAGGGTTAGGTTTAGGGATAGGATTATGTTTGGGATTAGGTTTAGGGTTAAAGTTGGTGTTAAAGTTGGGGATAAGGTTGGGTTTGGGCTGAGCCTAAGCTCAAGAATAGTGTTAATGTTAGGCTTCATCATGAAGATAGGCTTACTCTTGGGATTTGGGTAAAACCGTATAGCCTTAGGATTGTGTTAGGTTCAGGGTTATGATTAAACCTAATGATAGGGATAGTCTTAGGGTTAAGTTTAGCGTCATGCCTAAAGACAATTTTAGTGTTGGGTTTAGGGTTAGGCCAATTGATATGGATGGATAGTTTTATTGAGGGACAGGCTTAATGTATGGATATAGAAAGCGTTAGGGTTAGGGTTAGGTTAGTGTGAGGATAAGGACAGTTTTAGGAATAGGGTTAGGGTTAGGGTTAGGCCTAAGATTGAGGATGTTGTTAGGTTTGAAGTTTAGGTGAGGGGGAAGCATAAGGACAGTGTTAATGTTAAGGTTAGCCCAAAGTATAAAGATAGTGTTAGTGCTGGGGGTAGTGTGAGGCCTAAGGATAAAGAGAGTGTTACTGTTAGTGATAGAGTTAAGGTTAGTGTAAGAATAAAGATTGTGGTAGGGTTACAGTTAGGTTTAGGCCTATTGATAAGGATGGTTTTAGGGTTAGGTTTAAGATTAGTTTTAGAGTATGGGTAGTGTTAGGTTTATGCTCAGCGTTAGCCTAAGGATAAGCATTGTGTTAGGGTTGGGGTTACGGTTAGGGTTAGGGTTATTCCTAAAGATAAGGATAGGATTAGGATTCGGGTTAGGGTTATTGCTAGGGTTAGGGTTACGACTAAGGACAAGAAAAGCTTTATTGTTAGGTTAGCATTAAGCCTAAGGATAAGGATAGTGTTAGAGTTAGGTTAGATTTTGGCATAAGGCTACGTTTAGTGTTAGTGTTAGTGTTAGGGATCAGGTTAGTCTAAGGATAAGGATAGTTTCAAGGTTAGGGTCAATCTTAGGGCAAGGTAGAAAGTCAGGTTTAAGTTTGGGATTATGCCTAAGAAAGAGGGCAGACAGACTTAGGGCTGGGTAGGCTCAGTTATAAGCATAAGGAAAGTGTTAGGGTTAGGGTTAGGTCAAAGGATGAGAATAGTGTTAGTGCTAGCATTAACATCAATCAAAGATTGTGGATAATGTTGAATCTAGAGTTATGGTTAGTCTAATGATAAGGATAGTGGCAGGATTATGGTTAGGGTCAGGCCTAAGCACAAGGATAGTATTCTGGTTGGTGTTGGGATTAGGCCTAAAGATAAGGATAGTGTTAGGGTTAGGGTTCGGCCTAAGTGTTAGGGTTAGTCTAAGGATCAGGATAGTGATAGGGTTAGTGTTGTGCTTAGCCTAAGCATGATGTTTGAGGTTTGGGTAAGGGCAAAGCAAAAGGATAGTTTTAGAGTTAGTGCAAATCCAAAAGATAAGGAAGATTTTAATGTTAGGGATAGGATGAGTAGTAAGGATAAAGTTAGTTTTAGGGTTAAGTTTAGGGTTAGGCCTAAGATAAAAATAGTGTTAGGGTTAGGGTTACAATTAATCTAAGGATGAGGATGGTGATAAGGATAAGGAAGAGTTATGGTTAGAGTTAGTCATAAGTACAAGTATAGTAGTAAGTTTAGTGTTAGTGTTAGACCCAAGGATAAGGATAGTGTTTAGGTTAACTTCAGGAGTATTGTATGGATGAATATTACTTTATGGATAGATTTAGGGTTAGGCTTAGGCCCATGCATTAAGATTGATTTATGCTTGGGTTTAATGTTAGTCTCATGATGAGGATACTAAAAGGTTTACAGTTAGGGTGAGGCCTACTGATAAAGATAGTTTTAGGGATATGTTTAGGGTAAGTCTGAGGGAATAGATATTGTGAGGGTTGTGCTTTGTGTTAGTTTAAGGATAAGGATAGTGTTAGCATTAGGGTTAGGGTTCGACCTAAGGTCAAGTATACTGTCAGGCTTAGGGTTGGTGTTAGCTCTAAATATAAGTATACTGTTGGGGTTATGTATTTGTTTAGGCATAATGATAAGGACTGTGTTAGGTTTAGGGTTAGGGTCAGGCTTAAGCATAAAGATAGTGATAGTGTTGGGGTTGTCTTAAGCCTAAGAATGAGGATAGTGTTAGAGTTGGGGTTAGTTTTGGGTTAGGCCTAAGGATAAAGATTGATTTAGCATTTGGTTAGGGTTAGGCTGAAGGATAAAGTTAGTGATCGAGTTTGGGTAGATTTTCGCCAAAGGATGAGTTTAGTGTTAGGGTTAGCTTAAGGATAAGGATAGTTTCCTTGTTAGTTTTAGTCTAAGGATAAGGTAAGGTGTTAGGCTTAAGGTTGAGATTAGGCGTAAGCAAACCTTAGGTTTTGTTATAGTTATTCATTAAGTATAAGAATATTTTTAGGGTTTGGATTAAAGCTAAGGATAAGGACAGTGTTAAGATTAGGGTTAGGGTTAGGCCTATTGATATGGACGGATAGTTTTATGGATAGGGAAAGGCTTAGTGTATGGATATAGATAGTGTTAGGGTTAGGATTAGGTTAATGTGAGGATAAGGACAGTTTTAGGGATAGGGTTAGTGTTAGGCCTACAAATGAGGTTGTTGTTAGGTTTGAGGTTTGGATCAGGAGGAAGACTAAGGATAGTGTTAGTGTTAGGGTTAGCCTAAACTATAAAGATAGAGTCAGGCCTATGGATAAGGATAGTGATATGATTAGGGATTGGGTTAGGTTTAGTGTAAGAAAAGAGACTGTGTTAGGGTTACAGTTAAGTTTATGATAAAGGTAATTTTTGGGTTAGTTTTAAAGATTAGTCTAAGAATATGGATATTGTTAAGTTTATGCTCAGGGTTAGTCTAAGGATAAGGATTGTGTTAGGGTTAGGTTAGGGATAGGTTTAGGGATAGGTTAGGGATAGCTTTAGGACAAGGATAGCCTTAGCATTAGGTTAGGTTTAGACCTAAGGATAAAGATAGCATTAGTTAGGGTAGATTTTTTTCTAATGGATACATTCAGTATTCGAGTTAGGGATAGGGTTAGTCTAAGAATAAGGATGGTTTAATGGTTAGGCTCAGTCTAAGGGCAAGGTAAAATTTTAAGTTTCAATTTGGCATTAGGCATAAGCGAGAGGGCAGTCTTAGATTTGGGTAAGGTCAGGCATAAGCATAAGGATAGTGTTAGAGTGAGTGTTTGGATTAGGTCTAAGGATGAGAATAGTGTTAGCGTTAGCATTAACATCACTCTAAGATTATGGATAGTGCTGAGTTTAGGATTATGATTAGTCTAAGGATAAGGATAGTGGTAGGGTTAGGGTGAGCATTCGGTCTAGGCACAAGGATAGTGTAAGGGTTGGGGTTTGGTTTAGGATTAAGGATAAGGATAGTGTTAGGTTAAGAGTTAGACCTAATGATAAGATTAATGTTAGTGTTAGTGTTGGGGTTAGTCCAAGGATAAGGATAGTGATAGGGCTAGGGTTGTGCTTAGCCTAAGCACGAGGATAGTGTTATGTTGGAGGTTTGTGTAAGGAAGGGTCAAGCATAACATTTTAACATTAGTGTAGGGCTAAAAGATATGGATAGTTTTAAAGTTAGGGTTAGGGTGAGTCCAAAGGATAAGATTAGTGTTATAGTTAAGTTAAGTTTAGGCCTAAGATAAGAATAGAGTTAGGGGCAGGGTAATAGTCTAAGGATAAGGATGGTGACTGTAACCCTAACCCTATCCCTAACCCTAACCCTGACCTTAACCCTAAACACAAATCCAACTCCAACCGAAACGCCTCCCCAACCCCAACGCTAATCTTAACCCTAACCAGAACACTATACCCTACCTTAAACTTAACCCGGACCCTTACCCTAACTTAGCCTCAAATCTACACCTAATCCAGAACTTAACCCCAACTCTAACTCCAACCATTCTCCTACCCCAACTCTAACCCTAACACTAACATTAACAAAAACTGCTACCTTAATCCTAACACTAACCCTAAACCAAATGCCAACATAAAACTAACTCTAACCCTAAGGCCAACTCTAACCTCAACCTCACCTCAAACCCAACACAGTACCTAACCCGAATCCCAAACTCAACCCAAACCTTAACTTCAACCTTAACACTAACCCTAACCCCTACCCTAACCTTAACCCTAACCCAAACTCTACCCTAACCCTAACCACAAACGTAACAGTAACCCTTACCCTAACCCTAACCCAAATCCTACCAGAACACTAACCCAAATGCTAAACCTAACATTAACCCCAATGCAAAACACTGACACCAACACCAACCTCAACCACTACCCCAATCCTAACCCTAACCCCTACCCTAACTCTAAAACTCACGCTAACCCTAACCCTAATTCTAACTTCAAACTTAACCCTAATACCAAACTCAAACACAACCCCAACCACAGCCCTCCTTACCGAAATCCTAACCCTGAACCTAACCTTAACCCTAACCCTACCCTAACCTTAACCCAAACCCTAGCTGAACCCTAACCCTAACCACAACACCAACCTTAACATAACCAGAATCTTAACCTTAACCCAACCCCAATCCCAACTTCAACTGCTACCCCAAGCATAAAAACAACCCCTAAACCTAATACTAAATCTAAGAATAACATCTACACTAATCCTAACCAAAACGCTAACCCCAACCCTAGCCATCACCCTAACAGCTACACTAAACCTAAACCTAATCCTAATCGTAACCCTAACCCTAAACTTTAATCCAACCAAAAAACCTAACCCTAACTGCTACCCTAACCTTAACCTTAACCCTAAACATAACCCAACTCTAAACCTAACCCTAAACCTAACCCTAACCCCAACCCAAATACCAACCACAACCACAACTCTAACACTAACCTTAACCCTAACATTAACCCAACCCTAACCCTAAAACCAACCCCAACCTTAACTCTAAGCCTAACCCTAACCCTATTCTTAACCCTACCCCTAACCCAAACCTTAATATAAACCTGTCCCTAATCATAACTGTAAAACTAACCCTAAACCCACACCCAACCACAAAACCTACCACAACATAAACCTCAACCACAAACCTAACACTAATCCCAACCCTAACCTTAAACCCAAACACAACTAAAACTCCAACCCCTGCCCCAACCATTCTCCAACCCAAACCCTAACCCTAACACAAACCCTAACATAAATTTAACCCGAACCCTAACCCTGATTCTAATGCTAAACCTAACCCTAACCCCAATCCTAACCCTAAACCCAAACCCAACTGGAACTGCAACTTCAACCACAACCCCAAATGTTCCCTAATCCCTACCCTAACACTAATACTAAATCTAACTCCTACCCTAACACTTACCCTAACCCAAACCATAACATAAATTTAATGCTAACCCTAACCCTAAATCTAACTCTAAACCTAACACTAACCCCAACCCTAACACAACCCAACCCTAAACCCAAACCCCAAACCTAACCTCAACGCTAGACCTAAATCTAGCCCTAAACCAAACCCTAACATAACCCTAATCCTAACCCTAAACTTAACCCTAACCCCAATACCAACCCCAACCCCAACCTGAACCCTTCTCCTACCCCAACCCTAACACTAAACCTAACTCAAACACTAACTCCTACCCAAAACCTAATCCAAACCCTTACCTTAACCCTAACCCCAAACTCAACCCTAACTCTAATGCTAACCCTAACTTTAAAGATAATCACTATCCTACAAAAATCCAAACCCAACCCAAAGCCAACCCTAACCCAAACCCCAACCACAAACCTAACCATAGCCGTAAACTTAAATCTAATGCTAAACCCAAAACTAACCCTAAACTCAAACCCAACCACAGCCCCAACTCCACCCCCAACCCTAACCATTCTCAAACCCTAACCCTAACCCTAAAAATTACCCTAAGCCCATCAATAACCCTAACCCTAACCCTGAACTAAACCCTAACATAAATCTAAACCTCATCATAACCTTAACCCTAAAAAACAAACACAAGCCAACCCCTACACCAAAACTTCCTCTACTCCAACCCTAACCTGAACACTAACCCCTACCCTAACCCTAAGCCTAATCCTTACCCTAACCCTAGCCCCAAAACCTACACCTAACCCTGAAAAGAACCCAAACCCTAACTACAACCATTCCCCTACCCAAAACCTAACACTAAAACTAAACTTAATAGAAACCCTGACCCTAACCCTAACTGTAACCCTAAACCACCCGCTAACAAACAATAACTCTAACCCTAAACCTAAGCCCAACCCCAAGCCCAAGTCCTTAAACAAACTTAATTCCAAGTCTAACACAAAAACCAAACCCCGCCCCTAACCCTAACCCTAAGAAAACGCTAACCCTAAAGGTAACCCTCAACCTAACACTCACCCTAAACTTAACACAACCCTAAACCTAACCCAAAACCTAATCCTAACACCAACCCCAATCCCAACCACAACCACAACCCTAACTCTAAACATAAACGTAACCCGAACCAAACACTAACCCTAACACTAACCTAACCCCATCCATACCTCAACTGCAACACTAAACATAAGCCTAACCCCAACCCAAAACCCATCTCTAACCCTAACCCTAAACCCAACCCTAACTCTAACCTTAAACCTAACCCTAACTCTATAAATTGGGTGTGGTGGCTCATGTCTGTAATCCCAGCACTCAGGAGGCTGAGACAGGAGGGTTGTCATGAGTCTAGGCCAGCCTGGGCTCTGAAGTGAATTCAGGACCAGCCTGGGCCACATAGTGAGACCCTGTATCAAAAAACAAAACAAAGCAAAACAAAACAAACAAAAAAAACAAACTAACCCTAACCCTAACCTAACACTAACCCTAATAGAAACACTAACCCAAACAATAAATTCAACGCCAACACTAACCCTAAACCTAACACAACCCTAATACTAACTCTAAGATTAACCCCAACCCTAATCTAACTCCAACACCAAAGCAAACTCTAACCCCACCCCAACACAACGATAACCCTAAACTTAAACCTAACCCTAAACCTAAACCTAATCTAACCTTAACCCTTACCCTAAACCTAACCCTAACCTTAACCTTAATCCTAACCCTAAACCTACCTCTACCCCTAACCCTAAAACTAACCCTAACCCCAACTCTAACCCTAACCCTAATCCTCACCCAACCCTATCCCAAAGCCTAAATCTAAAACTAACCTAACCCGAAACCTAACCCTAACCAAACGCTAACACACTAAACCTAACCCTTACCCCAACCCTAACCCAAACCTCAACCCCCAAACCCAATCCCAAGCCCAAACCAAACCCCAACCCCAAATCTCAACCCTAACCCTAATCCTAACACTAACCCTAACCTCAACCCTAACACTAGCCACAAACCTAACCCTAAACCTAATCCTAACCCAACACTAAACCTAACCCTAACCCTAAAATCAACCCTAAACTCAAACCCAACATCAATCCCAACTATAACCTCAACCACAAAGCCAAACCTAACCCTAACCCTAATCTTTCTCTTAACTCTTACCCTGATCATAATGCAACCCTAAACCTAACCCTAACCCCAATCCCAACACCAAACGTAACCCCAAACCCAACCGAAACACTAACCCTGACCCTAACCTTAAACCAAAACTTAAGCCTAACCCTAAACCTAACCTTATAACTTACCCTAAACCTAACCCTAATGCTAAGCGCAATCCGAACCCAAAACCTAACCCTTAAATCCTAACCCTAACACTAACCTTCACCCTAAACCTAACACCAACTCTAAACTTAACCCCAAAAATAACCCTAACCTTAAGAATAACCCTAATCATAACCCAACTCTAACCCTAAACCCACACCAAACACAACCCCAACTCCATCCCCAACCCCAACCCTAACATGAACCCTAACACAAACCCCAACCTCAAAAACAATCGTAACCCTAACCCAAATCGTAACCCTAAACCTAACCCTAATTCTAAACTTAACCTTGATCCTAACCCTAACCCTAGCCCCAACCCCAAATGCAACAACAAACCTAACACTACCCCCAGCCCTAATCCCAACCCCAAGTCCAAACCCAAACCAACACCAACCCTAAACCGAAACTAACCCTAACCCCAAATCCAAACACAACCCAAAACACAATACCAACACTAACCCTGACCCTAACCCCAACCCTAATACCAACCCCAAACCTAAACCTGAACCTAACCCTAACCCCAAACCAAACTCCAACCCCAAACCCAAACATAACCTTAACCCTAACCCTACCTCTAACACTAAACCTAACAGGAACATAACCCTAAAAATAACAGAAAATCTAAACCCAACTCCAACCCCAACCTTAACCCCAACCAAAACCCCAACCCCAACCCTAAACTTAAACATAACTCTAACCCTAACCCTAACCATAATCTTAAATGTAAACCTACACCTAACCCTAACTCTAAACCTAAACATAACCTCAACCCTACCCCTAAACCTAAACCTAACCCTAACATTTATCCTAACC
>PVKB01008192.1:9330-20399 GCA_004027205.1 Ctenodactylus gundi | reverse complement strand
AGTGCCACTTATTAAAGCGCGCTAAGAAGACAGTGTTCAGGCCCCTTGTGGTAGGTGTACACGTAGGATTTTGCCCTGCTGAGGAGAGATTGGGCTGAGCTTCAAAACAGCACGGATGAGTGGGGATTTATAGCCAAGGAGCCGAGTGGAGGGTAGCGGGTGGAAAAATACTAAGAAGAAACACCGGGGCCCACACCTGTGTGTGTGTCTCCCTCCATTCCGGCCCTCAGGCCGTCATTGTCTGTCCACCCCACTCCCTAGCCAGTGCTAGGGTGTCTCACTGACTTTTGCTAGAGACCTGGGCTCTGAGGAAACCCACCCAGATTCATTGTCTGCCCAGCACTTTTTCCAAAACACAAGGCCAGAAGGAGGGTCATTATTACAATTTTATTAATTGAGCATTAAAGCAATGGCAGGCACTGTACCAAGAAGAAAATGAAACAGGGCAGTTGCCCAGTTGGCTTATAATAGACAAATTATTGTGATACACGATAAAAACTAGGAGGTGGAGAAACCCAGATGGGTTTTACAGTCCCCCTCAGAGCCAGGGCTACAATTTCTGCAAATTGTGCACCTGCCCTGGGAGGCAGGCAGGCAGGAGAGCAGAAAGAAGCCCCCAAACTAGGGCTTGCCTGGTTCTCTCCTTCTGACCTTAGCATCAGAGGCTTACTGCCATTCCAAGGTTCACCTTGAAGTCACGGGAAGGAACGAACGGGAGCAGATTCCAGCTCAGCTCTCAACTCCAGGCTGGGTGCCAGCCCACGGGGACGCAAGAATCCAGACCAACTGGATGGCAGGATGCCACCTCCTGGGGTAGAAGGCTGCTTCTGAGAGAAGTAGCATTAAGCCCATCCCAGAGTTGAAACATGTCACTTAAAATCCTTTGAGGAAGTTTTTTTTTGATAGAAATATTAGTTACGAGATAAAGTGAGCTTAAAGAAAATAAAGAACCAAACTATTCAGAGGGCACCTGGTGTCCTACAAAACTCTGGAAACTGAAGTTGTCAGGTCTTAGGAAGGAATGAAGGGCATGAGTATTTGAGTGTTTCCTAATATACGCTACTCACGGGGCTGGAGATACGTCCTTATAACAATGGTTGGTATTATTTCCATTGTATAGATAAGCAAACTGAGGCTTTCTGGCTTTAAATAATTTGCTCAAATTATATAGGTCTGATGATAGCAAACTCAAATTCCCTACAGGAAGTCATCTCCAAGAACAGATTTCATGCAAATCACTCAAACTACCTTTGGAAGAATCCAAGTTTTTTATATCCTGTTCTAATCCCAGCAAGGTCTGAGTCCATTTAATATAATGTTAATGTCAGTTTCTTGGCTTTGATAATGTACTAGAGTTATATAATACATTACAATTGGAGGAAGCTGGGGGAGGATGTGCAGGGCCTTTCTGTGCTAACTTCTTATGATTCTATTACTACTTTAAAAAGTATTTTTAAAAACCCTCTTACATACTATTTTTAAGCCTTATTGTTCATTCAGACACTGACATTTATGACCTTAATCTGGAGTTCTAGAACTTTAATGGGTAAAAGACGTGTTAAATTTCTTTTTATCTGAATCAAGTTTGGGTCACAGTCCTGATGGAAAACATTCGGGTGTGATGATAGCTGTTAGGATTGGTTTGTGTTTGTGGAGAGCATTGCCCATTGGAAGTTCATGTCAAGAGTTTCTCACCCATCCAAGTAGAACCATCCCCCTTCCTGTTTTGCAGACGCTCTTGTGAAACAAAAAGAGGTTAAATAATTTGCACACTCTCTTCTCTAAGCCAAGAAGATTCTGGACTCTGAGGAGCATTCTCTCATCTCATGGATATTTTCCAGTAACTTGGGTGGAAGATTAAGCAAGCAGAATTCTGCTACATCACCCAAGCAACTATATTTGCATATCAGCCAGAATTATGTAAGACCTGAATAATAACACCTATCCTTTACTGGAATAAAAGAATACAGTTTACCTTTTCTCATGTTCCATCAGACACCCACTCAGCCAGGCAGGGGAAAAAATTACTCGAGAGGGAGTGTTTGCAGAACAATGGAAGTTAGGGGTGTTCTTTTCTTCTGGAACTTTTTCTGTTGCTCTTATTAAAATCTCACATTGTTGGACCTGAGATGAATTATGGCTGTCCTTATTTGCAGTGGCTTAGAAGTTGCTTGACTGTACAACATTTGATTTCAATTGGTGAGGCCTGTGCCAAAAGAAGTCGTGCCACACTCAGAACTTTTTCCTGCCTGAATTTTCCAGGGGCCTTGATTTCGGGGGCTCTGTGTCAAGGTTTCTTAGCTCACGATTATTTGTGCTATTGAAATCTTTTCTGATGTTGGTGCCTGTGTCATGGAATTTTAATTGTCTGAGTTTACTGCATGGTCTTTGTTTTTTCTCCCCTTTTCATCCCAGCCCCGTCTGCCCTAGTCAGAAGCTGCCAGTAAGCAAGCTCATTATGAAGGTTGCACAGGTCAGGAAGTGTGTTCTAGACATCCCTACTCCTATTTGCTGGCACTTTTTTCTGAGACAGGGCCTCATTCTGGTCCAGGCTACTCTTGAACTCACTATGTATCCCAGGCTGGCCTTGAACTCACTGTAGTCCTGCTACCTGCAGCTTCTGCCTCCTGAGCACTGGGATTACAGGCATGCACTACCACACCCAGTTTATGGGGTGCTGGAGAATTGAACCCAGGACCTTGCACTTGCTAAGCAAGTGCTCTAGCTGCTGTGCTATTCCTCTAGCCCCCCCTTTTATTAATATTAGATAAAATACAGCCATAAATAGAAATTGTAAAGGCTCAGTATTTTTTTTATGAACTCATTTGCCATCCATTAACAAAAAAACAACCTTTTTCTTAGGTATGGGAATTACAGCTGAGGACTGGTATGTTTAGAGCAAATCCTAAACCAAACACTTTCTCCTCTCTGTATGACCCAGCACCTACTACTCATCCTCATGGCTTTCCAATGATTCTTTCTTTCCAAGGCATCCTTCCTTCTTTTCCCACTACCTCCCTTCTCAGGTAGGTTCTCAGCCAGGAGAGGCATCAAGCCCAGGAAGGAGCTCAGCAAATGAATGTCTGACACCCGTTCATGTGCAAAGATGCAAGCGTACCTAAAGTTGTAGAGGCAAAATCTCTGATCATGTCACTGCTGGTCTTGGTGTTACTGTTTTACTTTCTTGTTTTGTGTCCCAGAGGGACTAAAGGCTTCTGGGCTACTTCCCAGGCATTTGATCAGTAGATTTGGCTATTCACCGGATATGCAGAGGCTAGGGGCCAAAGAAGACTGGGGTTGCTCCGCACTTCTTTTTAGGCCGATGATCTCTTTTCTTGAGCCTGGTCCCTTAGAGCCAAGAGAAGTTCCCAGCCCTATTCCTTGCTGTCTGCTTGATTTGCCATCACATAGACAGGAGACCTGAATAAACGGGGCGTCAGAGCATCAGACTCTAGCTGGAAGGTGTCTGTTTGTGATAATGGATTTGCGCTCAGAGATGCAGAAGGGAGCCAAGCAAACAAGAATTAGGAAGCTTTTTTTTCCATTAAAAAATGGGGGAAATGGAGAAGTTCATTCCCATTAATTCAACTCTTGTTTTATGGCTGATTTTCTACTCAGATTAGGAATACAGGCCTAACATTCTCCTAATCCTCAATCAATTTTAAGGTGCTAGTCTTTGAGGGACATTTTCTTCCTTTTTCTACCTCTGTTTAAAGTTGAACTTCTTGGCTCAGGGGCACTTGTGTTGAAAATGTTTCCCTTAATATCCTAGCCCTGTCTGATTATGAAACAAAGTATCCCTTCCTTAGAGGATCCATAAATTGGAAATAGGGGGGAAGAGGTGATTTGGGAGGCAAATAATGTCTTAAATTTGAATGCATTTGCTTTGAATGCAGATGGCCTTGGGATCATTTCCTGGGTGGAGTGAAAGGGGCTATGAGTCATGCCACCCTCTGCTTTGCCTTGGTTTTCTCTTCCATTAGTCTCCATTTATACTGAGACTTAGCAGGAGAGTGGAAATTCATTAGTATATATTATAAAGTTTCATGAAAATTTTAGTCAATATTTTACAGTTGTATTTTTCTAAAAGTCTTCAGAAAAGAAGACAAAACAAACAGCAAACAAGTTAGCCCAAACTTTCCTCTTTAGTAAGAATGAAGTGAAAATTAAGTTCTCCTCAGGAATGAAAGAGGAGTTAGGAAAACAAATTATTCTTTCATAAACTTTGAAATGTTTGGGCTTATGTACATATAACAATCCTTATTCTCCAAATGGGTTTTGTGTCCCCAGTATTTATTTTTAAGCCAGTGGCATTTCTTGTTTTATGTTGCAAATTTTAATCACTATTTCTTCTATCCAGTAATGTGTTGGACTGACAGAGAGAATAGTTCCAACCTGAATATGCCAAAAACCTGGGGTACTTTTTTCAAGGGACTCCTAAGAGTCATGGGGTAAGCAGAGGGAGACCAGTCCTTTACCCAGAGAGCTGGGGTTCTCAAGAACTAATCAGGAGCAAAGATAAAGATGATACATTAAAATTTTAATAACCAAGGTTTGAAGAGTTTTTCTCTTTTGAGCACGGATGAGAGCCTCCATCCGGAATGGTTTATGTGATAGAGGCATTTCTCTAGCTTTAGAAGTACATATTCTACAGGGAATTTGGGTCTTAGAAGATTGTGGAGGGTCTGGAAGGGGTTGAAGAAAGCCTTGCAGAACAACTGCGCCTCCTGGGCTGCTCCCTGTGCCTCAGGCAGGAAAATGAGGACCCTGTAGTGGGCCTCAGTGGTCCCATTTAGGAACTTGTACTCTTGCGGAGCCCAGAGATCAGAAAGCCACATTTCCCACCCCTCACCCTGCCACAGGGAAGCTGCCCAGTAGCAAGGCTCAGGATATGCAGCCCAGCTTACTTTTGCCTTCCAAATCTCTACAAAGAGCATCTGACCAGCAGAACCTAATGCTCATCCAGAGCTTGGTGGTAGGGAGGTCTTAAAACATCATTAGGAAAAGAACGAAAACCTCCAATTTCTGGAACTTGAAATATCGCAGAGAGAGAGACACTGATGCTGAGTGCCACCTAGCTCCATCATCAGAGAGCCTGAGCCTGGGGTCATGTGCTCTGTTTTATCTAATCACCGCAGTTCTAAATTTGAGGAAAAATATTACCCTTTACCCTTTACAGTTGTCCTGGCCACTTTTCTGCATCTCTGAAGCTGAAAAGCCATGCTAGGAATCAGAGTGCTAGAACACAATGAAACTTGAAAGTAGGGATCCATTTTCACTGTTTTATAAAGTAGAAAAGCAGGTGATGGAATAGTCTAAGGCCACCCAGCTAGTCTGGGTGATGGAAAGACAGAAACTGCTTTCCAATCATCTGTCCCAAAGAAGATACCTACAGGCCTGGCACTAAGGTTATCATCCGGCACTGAAGGGACATCTTGGGATTATAGAAATAGCTATGAATCTCATGTTTCGTCAAAGATGTAGCACGGTCGTATCATCTTCTTTAAGATCTTTCTGACCACTGTATTTAAAGTACCATCTTCTTCCACCAACTTATTTTCAGTCATTCCATGATCTTCCTAGCCAATCTCTCTTTGAGATTATCTTAATTATTCCTGTATTTATTCAGTTACTTAGTTATTCCCCTCCAGCATTAAAATATCAACTCCCTGAGATCAGGGCTTTGGTCTAGCTCACTGTCATATTCCCAGGATCAAGAAAAAACATGTTTAGCTCAAAGTAGATGCTCAATAACTACAGTAGAAAATCATGTCTTGCTTTGAAGAATTATTTTCTTCCAGTTTGTCTCAAAAGATCTCTGTTGCCTAGATGGTTAATGAATCCACAGGTATTTATTGAATTCTCATCTTGGGTCCAAAGTCTAAAAAGACATTATGGTTTGGATCCGGAATGTCCCCCAGACATTGGTTGTAATGGTATACCTATGAAACCATGTGCTGATCCAAGGTGGGGCCTTGGCTAGAAGGGGCACATCCTTGGGGATTGACCTGGAGTCATTACATCAACTTGTTGAGATTAGGAATTGCCCAGGGTACAGCTTGTAGGTATGTGTGAGTGACTTGTGGGTCAGAAATGAGAGAACACCCACCCAGTTGGGGGGCACCCAATTGGCAGTTTGAACTAAATAAAAGGAAATTGGAAGAAACACTGTTACAGCTTTTTCCTGGGAAAGCTCTGGCCTTGACCTTAGTCCCCAACCATCACTCCCTCCTACTTCACTTGGCTTTCTGTTGGCCATGCTGTGAAGAGTTTTTCTCTGACTAGACCTCCACCGTGTACTTCCACTGTTTCTGACCATCCCTGAGTGGACTGTATGAGACCCTCTGAAACTGTGAGCTAAAATAAATCTGTCCTCTTTTGTTCTGTGACCTCTGAGTTTTCTAAATAAGGTCCATTTCAGTCATAAAAGCTCTGTCTGATTATTATAATTACATGTTGTCCTACATTAGAAATATCTGCTTTATACATGTAGGTGAGACCATGTGTAGAAAAGATATATAGCTGAGTTCTAAACTGAGTTGGGGTCCAGCAGTGCCGGCTGCCTGTCTCCAAATGCTCAAAGCCAGAACATCTGGAGCTGCTATCTGGGAATGTTTGTGTAAACTTTTGGCCTCTGAAAGTACACTATTGTTGGATTCTGACATCAGCATTTAGGATAAAGGTTTATGTATTCAATACATAATTTCCAGAGTTTCCTTAGAAGAGAGCATCCTTCACTTAAAAGTGCAGACAGTAAATTTAAAAATCTAATCATCTTTTCCCAATGTCTTTTCTCCTGTACTACATCTTTATGATTCCCTGGAGATCTCAACCATGCCCTCCCCAGAGCTGACTTTCAAGAATGTCATTGTCTTACTTATAGGCTAGTATAAATAGATTTGGTTGATTAGAAACAATTCAGATTAAATGTAAGCGGTCATGTGGAAGGTTAGATTTTGGGGCACATATGATTTTATTCAAGAATTATTTTTTCGGCTATATTTAACAGCAACATTTTTGTCTAAAGATATTTTCTTTCCAAATATTTTTTGTTTTGTTTTGTTTTGTTTTTTAGTTACCACTCTGTAAGTCTTAGGCAATCCCGTCTTCCAGTAAGCTGCCCCTCCTTGGGGTGAGGGGTTGGAAAGAAACCTATGAGCCGGGATCATGGGAATACTTCCCAGAGAAGGATAGTTGGTCTTGGTGAGGGATGATGGGAGGGAAGTACCTCAAACAGATTTAGTTAAAAGGCAGGAGTCCCCAAAAAGAAAGGGAACGGGATGCAGGCCACAACGATGAGCCCAGGTTCTCACTCTGCACTGCTGACAGATGACCCCTAGAAGCCCCACTGGGGAAGCATCAGTTAGTAGCACAAAAGGGTAAAATGTCTACATTTATTATTTCTAAAACTCCCGGATGCCAGGAATGAAGGAAACCGGTGCCTTTTTGATCCCAGGAATGTGGGCAGCAGTAGTCTCTGGACTCTCTTTCTTGGCCTGTGTTATTGTAGTTTGAATGTATCAAACACAAAGTTCATGTGTTGGAATGTAACAGAACTGGGCCTTTAAAAGTGAGCAGGTGATGAGGGCTCTGCCCTCATGCATGTCTTAGTAGGATCATTGCAGGTGTGGGTACATGATTCCAGATTACTTCTCTGATAGAAGAATGAGTGTGGTCTCCTCTCTGCTTCTCTGTGTCTGTTGGTCAGTCTCTGTCTGCCTCTCTCTCTCTCTCTCTCTGTCTCTCTCTCTCTCTCTCTCTCTCTCTCTCTCATTTTCTCTTGCCTTTTACAATGGGACGATGTAGCAAAACATTGTTTCATCTTAAGATTGGACAACAGGGCTATGGGAAACAAATTTTTTAGTATTTATATAAATTACCCAGTTTAGGTTTTTGGGGTGATACTGGATTGGAACACAGTGCTTTCATTCTGAACTACACTACCCATCTCCCAGCTCATTTTTAATTTTTATTTTGAGACAAGGTCTAAGTTGCTAAGTTGTCCAGGGTGGACCCGAACTTGCGATCCTCCTGTGTCAGCCTCGCGGAGTGCTGGGATTACAGACCTGGGTCACTAGCTTTGTCTGTGGTATTCTTTTATTGCAGCACAAAATAAACTAAGTCTGTTAAGTAGTCATACCTTGTAAGAGATGAGAAAACCCCCAACTAGGGACAGCAGGGCTGAGAGAAGGATCAGGCAAAGGGCTACTGGGAAAATTCAGGAAGGATGAAGACATTTGCACCACAACCTTAAATCTTGCATGTTAACTTATCTATAAAATCATGTTTTTTCCAAAGTAGCTACATTATCCAAATAGGGGGAAGATTTCCCCATTATTAGGCCACAAAGAGTGAAGTATAATCTAGATTTGATTCTTTCACAAGTTTCATTACCCAAAATGTTTTACAATTAAAGCTGTAACCTAGGGAGAAGCAATGCCTGTAATTTTTCTTGTTGTCCTTGAAACTTCATGTGCTATCTTAGATAAGACCTGAATCTTAAGGAAGGCACTTAGAAATAACAAAATCTTGAATGTAATTCCTACAGTGTTTCTAAACTTGAACGTCCAAATAATTACTATCAAATTTTTGCCCTTCTTCCCAATCATCCACTCATAGCCATATACCACAAATTATGGTTTAGCTTTTTTTTAAGTTTGCATGATTATAAAAGATTTGAACCCTGGAAGAGGCAATATTCCCACTCAACCTGACAGGAATAGTACTTGGCGGGAGTCACAAACAGGCAGAAAGGGTTCACTCACCCAGGAGAGGGCGGGGAGGCCTTACCAGGGTGAGGTGAATGTCAGATTTGCCTCAGAAGTTCTAGAACTAATCTGCAAGTTCATAGAGGCAACAATTGCACAGAAGTAGCTGGGAGTGTAAGTCAGGTAGAGTGTACATTACTGTGTTGTTTGCGTCACATCTAATCCTTCGCTTGGTGACAGAGTTCTATTTTCCTAAAGGATCTACCTTCACTTTCAACCCAGCTGACATGGTCTAGGGCTGACTCCAAGGACAGGCATGTTATCCTGTTTGGCCAATCAGCATGCACATCCCTTTTTCCATCACAGTTCACAAGCAGAAGCATGATCCAGTCAGAGTCAAAGTCAGACATAATTTCAGAATCTCTCTCTCTCTCTCTCTCTCTCTCTCTCTCTCTCTCTCTCTCTCTCAGCTCTTGAAAAAGGCAGCCTTTTCCAAGCTTCTAATTATGCTCTGAAATTAATGAGAGGAAAGGTATGTCTGGGTAACCTTCTTTTCTCCTGGGGTAAGAACATAAAAAAAAAACAGAGGAAAACAGAATTAAGAGATGGAGATAGGGAGAGGAGCCCTGTGGTTCCCCCCCCCCCACCCCCCCAGTGTCTGAAGCCAACTCTCCCTTGGGTTTTTACATGTTGATTCAATAAAACTTTCTTTTCCCTTAAGCCATTTTGAGTTGGGTTTTCTGTACTTAAAATCAAAAGAATCTGGGCGGTACAGGTGGAGAGAGGAAATAGTGGGCACCCACCGAATGATGGCTCTGGACACAGCTTGCAGAATAAGGCAACGTCTGCCTGACTTTTGGATGCCCTGGACTATGGCTATTTTTGTAGTGAAGAAACATTTTCTCAAAGACTATGCATTCTGGCAAAGTCTTTTTAGTATATTCCCATGTGGATGAGTATATGACAGGCACATAACAGCAAAACCGGCTTCTCTGGATGTGCTGGCCAATCACTTTTTTTGGTCCTAGTTCATACTAGTTGAAAAAAGTGTCTGAAAGCATGGTGATTACTGGTGTATTTGAATTTACCTTTTTTTTTTTTAGTAGTTTGAACCTAACCTGCCTAACATAGTTTTCTCATTTGCTTGCCGTCTATGTAGACTGATAGACAAGTAGATATAAATAGATATCTAAGTCTGTCTATATCTATCTCCATCACATACATGGATAGTGACATATCTGCCCTTTCACTTCCATAGTGGAAACCTCACTATCCTTTGTGCCTGAGAAGTCACATCTACCACCACATGTGAGCTGGGTTAAAGGAGTCATGGCTGTGTGTGTGTGTGTGTGTGTGCGCACATGTGTGTGATAAGTCATAAAAACCAGAATATGGTAACGATTTCAGAATTCTACCATAGTCACAAACTAAATTTTCAAATAAGAATGTTATCCTGGCCAAAAAACACAGAAGTCACCATAGAGGAGTTAATTAAACATAATAAACAAGCAGAACAGGAAGGGACTATTTTTCCTGTCTCCAAAGCTTCTACCACAGAGGAAGGAAGGGCTAATCAAACAAAGAGCCAGATATGTAAGAAGAATGGGAGGCTCAGGAGCAAGGACTGAGTGTTTGCGGGAGAGAAAGGCAAAGTCACAATGCTGATCCTCAGAGGAGGGGGTGGGTAGGGGCGAGTTTCGGCTCACACCTTGGGGGAAAGGGCGAAGAATAGAAATTAGTGTTTGTGCAGACCAGTTAGCTATGCTTTATCAAATCACACGGTTTCTAGCTGCAACATTATACTGGGGTTTGTGAGTAGGTGTTCCCACGTAGCTTCCGGTGACCAGATAATCTATTGCAAAGAGCTTTGAATATGAAAGAAAATATATGTGGAAAAAAAGCAGAGAAGGATATTACACACAGTAGAGAAATAGGCAGGAGGGAGAGAAGGAAAATATGGATAAAGGATTCGGAAGAGGAGTCTTCCCACTATTCTGTATAGGAAGCGAAGACAGATCATAAGAAACTAGAAGCATAAAGTCCATGCCACTTCATGGATTTCCAAAAGAGCTGACACCCACAAGAACTCAAAATGCCTCAGTTATAGAAGTGGTAAGAGTATGGGGGGTGGGGGTGCACTCCTGTAATCCCAGCGCTCTGGAAGGCTGAGGCAGGAGAATTGAAGATTTATATCCAGCCTAGACAATTTAGCCATTCTGTTTTAACAAAACAAAAACCCAAAGGCTGGATATATAGCTCAATGTGAGAACCCTGGGTTCAAGTTCAATCCCCAGTCCCCCCTCCCCCCAACACACGATAAGAGGATTTCTATGTGATTGTGCAAAGAACCAACACTGCTTC
>PVKB01008191.1:0-20305 GCA_004027205.1 Ctenodactylus gundi | reverse complement strand
ACCAGCCTGTCGTGGCGGTGTGCGGCCTACGGACTCATTCGCGTGTGTTGTGCAGGAATCTGGGGGTGACAGAAGATGCCGCCGACTCGAAGCCCCACGTGGTAAGTCACAGTCGCTGCGTTATCTCCCCGGTGCCCACAGAGGGCATAGGGCGGCTCTCTCAGCGTTGACTGCAGGCCTTGGGGGGCCTGGCTCGGTGACACGGTGGCCCCACGGCTCAGGGTCCCCGCATGGGGGGCCAGGAGTGGCCATGACATGCCTGCAGGGAGCCCAAAACTGGGCTGGAGGCGAGTAAAGCTTTATGCAAAGGTCCTGGGGTCACCTCCCACTAATACAGAATACTGGTTGATTAATTAAATGCACTCAGAAAACAGGAAAGCAGCAACGTGCCCTAAAATGATGACCCCGCGGCCTAAGGCCCTCTCGAGTGCCCCCAGCGGGGCACCGTGGCTCATCTGCTGCGTTTCAGGAGCTGCCTGGCACTGGCCCTGGGCTTGTTCCTGGGTATGAAGGTTTCCTCCGGCGCTGACAGGCCCGGCGTGCGGCCCAACATCCTGCTCCTGCTGGCTGACGACCTGGGCATCGGGGACCTCGGCTGCTACGGCAACACCACCCTGAGGCAAGGCGCGGGTTTGGGCAGATGCCAGGGCCCTGCGCCGGTGCTCGGGCACCTCCGTGCCAAATCCTGGCTGTGCCTGAGCCCCGTTCTGCCCACCGGGTGGGATTCCCCCGCAGGACCCCCAACATCGACCGGCTGGCCCGGGACGGCGTGCGTCTGACCCACCACATCGCGGCTGCGTCGGTGTGTACGCCCAGCCGGGCCGCCCTGCTCACTGGCCGGTACCCGGTGCGCTCAGGTGAGACCGCGGGCCCAGTCTGCCATGATGAACACACAAAGAATGCTGGATCCACCGGTGGGCACAGTGTCCGGGTGGGGCAGTCCCAGCACAAGACTTGGGGGTACATCCTGGGACCCTGCAGCCATTACAAAGCCTTTTGCACTACACTTAAGTCCATGCAAAGGTCCTGTGGTCGATGCCCAGTATGACCACCAACACAAAAGCACCTTGACAAACAGTCCGTGCAGGTAGCTCACGCTGAATTGAACTTGGGATCACAGAGATCTGCAGGAATTACCCTGACTTTTGTTTAAATGAACTGTAACCTACAACAAAGGAGCGAAAACACTGTTCTTCTTTTTTACGTCCCGCGAAAGGCATGGCGGCCTACAACGGGTACCGGGTCCTCACATGGACAGGGGTGCCCGGGGGCCTGCCCGCCAGCGAGGTCACGTTCGCGAAGATCCTACAGGAGCGTGGCTACGCCACTGGGCTCATAGGTACGTGGGTTTCCTCTTATAAGGGGCTCAGGTGAGTTCCGGCCTGTGATCGGGGTGGGGGACACGTGGGTAGGTGGACACACTCAACACCCATCCGGCCATGATGAACTCGTCATGGCCGACAGATCCACGGACAAGCACAGCGTCCCCTGGGGGCTGGGCACCTTCCACACACACAGCCCTGTCGGCCATGCTGCACCCGCCATGGAGGATGGATCCCCGGATGAGCACAGTGCCCCCTGGGGGCAACACCTTCCGCACACGCAGGGGTTTCTGGGAGCAAACACTCTAACACTCAACTCTTCTGCCTCCTTCCTGGTTCCCGTCTAGGAAAGTGGCATCTGGGCCTGAACTGCCACTCACCGCATGACCACTGCCACCACCCCCTGCGGCACGGCTTCGGCTACTTCTACGGCATGCCCTTCAGCATGATGGGCGACTGCGCGCAGTGGGACCTGTCCGAGCGCCGCGTGGGGCTGCAGCAGAAGCTGGGCTCCGCCTGCCGGGCCTTGGCATTGGCCGCTCTCACCCTGGCCGCTGCACGGCTTGCCCGCCTGGCGCCCGTGGCCTGGTGGCTCGTCCTCCTGGCCGCTGCCACGGCCGCCCTGGTCGGCGCCACCGCCCACTTCCTGGGCGACCTGCTGGTGTATGCCGACTGCTTCGTCATGCGGAACCATGACATCACGGAGCAGCCCATGCACTTCGAGCGGACGCAGGCTCAGCTCCTGGAGGAGGTGGCCGCCTTCCTGAAGAGGTGCAAGCTCTGCCCAGGCACCTTGTGGGGGCTGGAAGTTCGTGCAAAGGCCCAGGGGCCCACCTCAGTTTGGTGATTCTTTTGCAGGCATCGGCAGGGCCCGTTCCTGCTGCTGGTGTCTTTCTTGCACACCCACATCCCGCTGGTCACCAGCCAGGCCTTCCTGGGCAGCAGCGCCCATGGGCTCTACGGGGACAACGTGGAGGAATTGGACTGGATGGTGGGTGAGTGCGGGGTTCCCTCTGCGGGGTGACGCGGGCTCCGGCGCCACTCCACTGGGGGATCCTCCTGTCACGGCCTCCCTGGGCACTGGGCCAGTGCCAGGCCATCCGTGGCCACGCATTCCCCCGTTCTCAGGACGGATCCTGCACAGCCTGGATCAGGAGGGCCTGACCAACCACACCCTGGTCTACTTCACGTCTGACAACGGCGGGTCCCTGGAGGCCCAGGTCCAGGGCCACCAGTATGGCGGCTGGAACGGCATCTACCGGGGTGAGAACTGGGATCCCGGGTCACACCCAGTGCTTCCTTTCCTGTCCGGTCACTGGACTCATGGCCAAGGATGGTTCCTGGTGTGCATGGCCTTGTTCTGGGCTGCTAATATTCCACCATGTGGCATGACCCCCAGCATGGTCCCGTGTGTGCTCAGAGGCGAGGTGGCCCTGTCTGACCCCCCAGGGGGTGCTGCATGTCCCCCTCATCCCACACGCCCTTATCAATACCCCAATGAACAGAAAATCTAACCCGGAAGCTCGTCCCGCTGGGGGAGACGGATTTCCTGTCGTCCCGTCTTTCGAACCCTCAACTGTGCAGGCCCGGTTTGGGTGACAGACGGGCGCTTCCTGGGGCGAGCCGCACCCTCCTTCCCCCATTCTCACCATGGTCCTTCCATGTCTGGTTCCCGGCAGGCGGCAAGGGGATGGGTGGCTGGGAGGGCGGCATCCGGGTGCCCGGCCTGGCGCGCTGGCCCGGGGTGCTGCCCGCCGGCCGTGTCGTCGACGAGCCAACCAGCCTCATGGACGTGTTTCCCACCGTGGTCCAGCTGGCAGGCGGCCAGCTGCCTCAGGACAGGTGTGTGGGGAACCCTGGACACTGGGCCATGGGGACAGGAAGGGCTGGACAGCAGAGCTGGGCACCGGGGGACAGACACAAGGACCTTGGACCCCACCATGGGGAGTCTGGGGCAGTTATGGGTCAAATGCCAGGAACCCACCACTTCCGGGTGAAGCCCAAGGGCCCCACCACTTCCAGGTCAAGTCCCTGGAACCTACCACTTCTGGGTCAAGCCCCAGGGACCTACCACTTCCGGGTCAAGACCCCCTGACCCACTTCTTCTGACCAGGCCTGCCTCTTGCCAGCTCACAAAAATCCACGGATTAACTCCATGACTGATTCACTCTCTGCCCATGGCTCCTGTGAGCTGGTCCACAGTGCCTGGGCTGTTGCAAGGCCCTGGGGTCCCATCCATCACGACACACCTCAATATTACCCAGCTGGCAATAGTGTGTCCACCCTGGTCCCACCTTTTTGGGCACTGTCTGGGGTCCACTCTCCAGAGGGTCCCCACCTGGTGGGGTCATGAGTGTCCAGCAATGCCCCAAGGCAGGCCGGTAGTCACACACCCCAGTGTAGCCCTGTTGGACACGTCCCCAGGCCGGAACCACGGAGCCGGAGTGCTCGGAGCCAGGGAGGGTTATAAAAGTAACACAAGACCCAGGAGTGGAAGGTCATCTCTCCCGGTGCCCGGGTTGCTTTCCTGGAGGCCAGGAACGCTGGGCAGCAGCAGTGTCACCCGAGGGGGGCCCACGGCGGTCCCGGCTCAGCCTCCTCGCCAGCTCAGGCCCCCGGGCGCCATCTTTCAGGCTTATTGACGGCCGGGACCTGTTCCCGCTGCTCCTGGGCACCGCCCAGTACTCGGAGCACGAGTTTCTCTTCCACTACTGTGAGCGGTTCCTGCATGCGGCCCGGTGGTACCAGCGGGACAGTGAGTACCGAACTGGTGTCCCCCGTATTCGTGTGGTCGCGGCCCAGAAAGCCATTGTGGAATATTACTCAGCAGAGAAAAGGAACCAAAATTTCAAAGAGCTAAGGATATAGCTCGGGGCAAAGACCCTGATGCCATCCCCGGTACCTCAAAACCAGAAGGACAGAACAGAAAAAGCACGAAGGAACGGGCACCAGCAATTTGCCGAGGCCTTGTCTAAAATCTAAAACTTTAAACAAGGCCAAGATCATAGTTCAGTGCAAAGGCCCTGAGTTCCACTGAGTCTCACCGGTGGTGCTGCAGAGAGAACAGAATGGAAAAGAAACACTGAATCTGACAAGCGGAACCCCAAATATTCTGAGTCCAGCAGGGCCAATGTATGTCAGCATAGGCAGAGTCTGTTCCCAGGTTCCTGCCCCAGGGCCTTGGCACAGGTGGCTACAACCCCGCAGCGCTCTCTGAGGAGACCCGATCTCCATGACTCTAGTGTCCCTTGTTAGTCGGCGCGGTCTGAGCATGCAGTGACCACAGAGTCGCGCTCTGTGCCCAGTTATCAGAATCTGCCCGCACAGTCCCATGTGTAAAGGCCCCCTGCCTTGTTCCTGGCTGCGTAATATTCCACCGCCCGCATGAACCATGGTTGTCTATGCATGCCGGTCCTGGGAATAAGCTGTGTCCCACCCCATGTGTGTTTTTATTCTCTTCATATAAATTCTTTTCTCCTGCCCCCCACCCTGCGGCCGTCACCAGGAGGCACAGTGTGGAAAGTCCACTTCATCACCCCCAAGTTTCATCCAGAGGGCGCAGGAGCCTGCTACGGGGCGCTGGTGTGCCCGTGCCTCGGGGACGGCGTGGCCGAGCACGACCCGCCGCTGCTCTTCGACCTCTCCCGGGACCCGTCCGAGTCGCGCGTGCTCACGCCCGAGACGGAGCCGGCCTTCCCGGAGGTAGTGTCCCGCGTGCGGGCGGAGGCCGAGCGGCACCGGGCCGATCTGGGCTCGTTCGTGCAGCAGCTGGGCACCTACCTGAACACCTGGCGGCCCTGGCTGCAGCCCTGCTGCGGCCGCTTCCCGTTCTGCGCCTGCGACCGGGAGGGGAGGGGCGAGCCCGGTGGACAGCATGGAGGAGGCGGGGCCGCCAAGCTTGAGCCCGGACCTGGGGACGCAAGAGGATCTGGGGGGGCGGGGCAGGACACTGTGTCCAAATAAAAGCTTAAAACACCAAGTCGAGCTCGGAGTGACGGCCCCGCGGTTAAAGCGCTGCCCGAGCACGCGCTGAGGCCCCGAGTTCGAGCGCCCAGCACCACTGAGGCCGGGCGCGCGGCACGTGCCCATCACCTCGCACAACGGGAGGCTCATATGTGCTTAGAGACGTCGGCTCCAGTCGGATTTTTGTTTACGTGGTGACGCGGCGTCCCTGGGGCACCTGGGGGCTCACGGGGAACCCGGATCTCCTCACCCAGCGCCCCCTTCACCCCACTGGGCGCCCAGTCTCCCACACGGGCTCCGCCGTCCTGGACTTCCAGGCCCAGGGACTTTGCACAAACTGAAGTCTGTCCCCGCTGGCTATTTCCCTGGGTCACAGGCCATTTGGGGGTCCACGATTGGAGCTGGGGTCATGGCAGAGACAGCGCAGACTGGGGGAGGGAGGCCCAAGGTGCCCCCGACCAACCTGGACAGCGCGTCTGTCCCTGCAATGATCGGGAGGCCGAAGCAGGAGGCTCATCCGTGCCAGGTCCCTGCGCGACGTCACCCCAGAATTCTTTCTTTTTTTGTTTGTTTTTCTCTTTACTTATTGTGCTACCGAGGAACTGGAGATCCTCCGGCTCCATCCTCCCGAGACCCTCCCCGGCGCTCCGGGCCCTGCCCCGCCCTCCCGCTATGGCATGTCCCTTCGCGCCTCCGTTTTTGACCATACTCCCCACCCGTACCCGCAGGACACGCCACTTCCGGCCTGCGTTAGGTCCCCGCCTCCCTCATCTACGGGGCCGCCTTGACTCCCCCAGGCGTATTCCGCCGCGGCACCCTGCGCATTCGGGTCCTCAGTCCGGCCCCATCACGGCACGGGACACGCGGCATTCCCGGCGGGCTCCGGCGCCCACATCTGGAGGCCTGGGTCCCGCGCACTTCCGCTTCCTCCGGCGGACACGGCCCAGGCCTCGCCCCGGAAGTGTCGCACCCGGAACCGGAAGGGCCCGTGCTCTTTTTCGCGCGCTGGAAAACAACGCCTAGGAAAGGCCGCGTTTCTTTTTTCGCGGCTTTGGAATCGCGCATGCTCCTCTTTTCAGCCTCGCCACACCGCTCGCCCCCCGTACTGCTGATTCCCGAGACTGTGGGCCGCGCCACAGTGTCCCGCCGGGTCTGTCCCTCCCACACGATTCTTTCGGAACGCCAAATCGGTCGTGTCGTCGCCCTGGGCTGTCGCGGCAGCCTTGCGGGAGGCTGAGGCAGGGCGATTGCACCTTTCAGCCCCAGACGCACCAGCTACGAACAGCTACGGGTGCCCAGAAGGACCAATCGCGAAATCCCACGGGCGAATCGCCAGCGGCGCTAAGGCGCGCTTTGTTTATGCTATTATCGCTGGCGCGGGTGCGTGCGTGGGGCCCGCTGGGGACCCGAGGACGCGGGATATCCTGCTCGCAAGAGGGTCCCGGGTTCGGACTCGGCCTGGGGCGCTTGGCAGCTTGGCTCCCGCGGGTGGCAAACGGAATAAGTGAACAATAAATCAGCAATCGCGCTGGCGGGACCCGCCTGCCTCGGCCCACGGCGGCGGCCGGTGACGGGCGCGCGTGGGGAACGCGGGCCGCTGGGATCCTGCTTTCTTTCTTTGTTTTCTATTCTCGCTCTATTTTTCCGGCCCTTCGCCGCCTCCTCCTCCGGCAGGTCCTCCGTGCTGCCCCGAGGCCCAGCGTGGTGCCCGTCATGGCGGACGGCTTGGCCCGGGGCGACCTGGGCCGCCACGGGAACCGCACGCTGAGATAGGGCCGCCGGGCGGGGTGAGGGGCGACCACCCTGCCTGGGACCTGTCTGCGTGACGTCACTGCCCTCCTAGATGTGTCGGCTTGACGTCACTGCCTCTCATGGGCATGTCTGCGTGGCGTGACTGCCCTCTTAGGCATGTTTGCATGACATCAGGGCTCCTCCTAGATGTGTGTGCGTGACGTCACTGCTGTTCCTAGACATGTCTGAATGACATCACCGTCCTCCCTAATGTGTCCACGTGATGGACATGTCTGAGTAATGTCACTGCCCTCCTAGATGTGTTGGTGTAACATCATCACTCCTCCTAAACATCTGAGTAACATCACTGCCACGTCAGAAGTGTCTGTGTGACATCACTACTGTCATTGATGTGTCTGAGTGACATCACCACCTCCTAGACCTGTCTTGATGACATCACCATCCCTCCCATGCATCTCTGGGTGACATTACTGCCCACCTAGATGTCTGCGTGACATCACTGCCCCTCCAGGTTGTGTCTGCATGGCATGACTGCCCTCTTAGGCATGTCTGTGTGATATCATGGCTCCTCCTAGATGTGTGTGCATGATGTCACTGCTCCTCCCTGACATGTCTGAGTGAGGTCACTGCCCTCCTAGATGTGTCGGTGTGATGTCATTGGTCCTCCTAGAAGTCTGAGTAACGTCACTGCCGCCTCAGATGTGTGTGATGTCACGGCCGTCATAGATGTGTCTTGAGTAATATCAGCTCCTAGACCTGTCTTGATGATGTCACCATCCCTCCTAGTCGTCTCTGGGTGACATCACTGCCCACATAGATGTGCATGCGTGACGCCACTGCCCTTCTAGATGTGTGTGCCGCCTGAGGTGGGTCCAGCCGGCCACTGCAGAGTCATCGTGGGGTCGTCGCGGGGTCGTCACAAGGTCACACCGCCCCCAAAGAAGAGGAGTCCCGGCCATCTGGCCCAGGAGTTGGGGTTCTGGTTAATCCGCAGCACTGGCTGCGTGACTGACCCACCTCACGTTTCTATCGCGATATTGTTTTGCATAGGTCAGTCTTTAAGTGTTACCCCTTCTCGTGCCCTGACATCACGGCACCGTCTAATCCTGTGACGACCTAGCTCACGTGTGTCCCCAGTTTACTTCCAGCTTAGGCAGAGATCAGCTGGGCCGTGTGCAGCGCTCAGTCCACGCGTGGACTTTGCTATTTCTGATTTTCGATGCATTCGTACAGCTCCGTACATGAAATTTATAGGAAATCCCGAACCACAAACACAATTCTTTCCTTGTAACATTTACTCGCCCCGGGTCTGGTTTCCGGGCTGGACCCCGGCCAGGACACAGTGCCACACACGCTCCACCCTAGGCTGCAGATTTCGGGGCCACGTAGGGAGGTTTTCAGTCCTTAATAGTGATCTAGCGGCTCGGCCGGCGCACTGTGGATCCCGCGGCCGGTAGCGCGTAGCCGGCACGGTGCCGTCTGCGGTGACAGAGTCCGCGTCGCAGCACAGGACAGCACAGCCGGGCCCTGTGGCTCACGCGTGTCCCGTCCGGTGTCTGGGAGGCTGAGCCGGAGGATCTCGGGGTCACGCGCGGCCTGGGCCATGCAGGTCCAAAAAGAAGGAGACAGAGTGCGAGAGACAGACAGAGAGCAATCTACGGGCTGCGTGGACACCGGGTCGGTCCAGGCGCTGGTTCGCGTCCCCTCGGCGCCGCGCCGGGCCCGGACGTGCTCACACCGCGTCCTCCTCTGCGAGAGAACAGGGAACCGGATCGCCGCGGACCGGAAGGGAGACGCCCCCGCAGGGAACGATATTCCCGTCGCACCGGGAGGCTGAGACAGGCGCGCCTCCTGCTCCGGCTCCCACCCGAGCGGCCTGGCCCGCCCCAGATACCCCCAAATACCCCGAGGAACCCAAAATAAAGACCGAGAACTGGAAGCGGGGACCACGGGCCACTCACCGGCGCCGGCCCGCAGGCAGCGTGGCCGCCCCGCCGACCGGAAGTAGCTGGCGCCGGCGCCCAGCAGCGCCACCACCACCACCGACACGATGGGCGACACGATCCGAGCCACGGTGGAGCCTGCGGGGGTCGCGGGGGTCAACGCCGCTGCCCCGCCCCCCTCTGGAAATCAGGACGCCCCACCCGCTCCAGGGTCCCGGGTTCGAATCCTCAGCCCCAGCCTGGCGGGAGCGTCTCAGGCGCAAGCCCGACCGCAAGGACGTGGAGAAATTGAGCGCAGAGTAGTGTGAAAATCGAAATATCAAAGGTGGCCGTGTGTGCAAAGGGTCTGGGGCCAATCCCTGGGAGAGGAGGAAAACTCAGCAACACGGGTGGGGTGGGGGCAGCACTCACCCTGTGTAGGGCTGTCGGTGGACGAGTGTTGCCCACCTGTGGGGGGTCGAGGCCACAAGCTCAGGGGCCCGGGCACCCCGGAAATCCCACCCCTCCGTCCTTCCGCCCCACCCGGGACTCGAACCCCTGACCTACCGTGGGTGCTGCCGCCGAAGCCGTGGTCTGAGGTCCCGCCGCTCCCTCCGCTCCCGCCGCTCACACCGCTCACGCCACTCCCGCTGCTCCCACTGCTCCCGCCGCTCCCACCTGTGGCACAAAGACAGGGCGTCCATCTGGGTCCGGGCGCAGGCCAACATCCACACCCCGGCTCCACCCTGACTCGGGGTCTCCCAGGCGTCCCCACCACAACCCCACAGACTGGTGCCCGCTCCGCCTGTGAAAACATCACAGATTCGCTGACAGAGGCAGTGTGTACAAAGGCCCTGGGGCCGATCGCTGGGGGGCCCCAGTGTAAGATCCTCCTGCCCCCCCCACCCTGCAGTGGGGGTAATTTTATGCCCCCTGAGTGGGCCAAGCACCTGTGGGCGGCCGAGGCCAGGGCGGCTGGCGTCCGTCCTCCCTGTCCTTGTCGTTAAAGTGGCCTGGGGAAGGAGGCAATAGCGTCACATGCAGATCCAGGTTCGAGGGAGCAGGGAGCTCAGCATGTGCGTTCATTTTTGTATTCATGAGCCAGTGCTCCCAAAGCGTGTTGTTGACCGACTGACTGATGGTTGGATTGGTTTGCGGTGCTGTGGATCAACCCCAGGGCCTTTGCTCGGCCCTCCATCCCCATGGGCATACCCGGTTATTAAATTTTCCAGTTTGGGCTGGAACTGGAGATCCTCTTGCCTCATCCTCAGAGCATGGCCAGGGCTCCCCCACCCCCTGGCCCCGACCCCCACCCCCATTACCGCCGCTGCTGTCCAGGCCCCCGGGCTGCGGGTGGATCCGTGGGTTTAGATCTGTTGGAAAATGACATCATGGTCCAAAAAAAAATTCACAGGAAAATTAAAAACCCAGCTCACCTCACATGTTCAGCGCTGACAGAACTAATCATGTACATGAGTGAGTGAATATTTCTTTTTCCTGGCTGTATAATATTCCCCCCGGGGTCTCCCTCTCCAGTGCAGGGGGCGGATCAGGTTGCGCCGTGGGGTGGGCGGGCTGCATGTCTGTGGCCTTCCTGTGTTCCACCCCCCAGCACGACCCAGTGGGACCCCGTGCCCCGAGGCCTGGAGGAGAAACAGATCCCAGGCGCCACCTGGAGGCAGAGGCTGCTCACCCGCACCGGGCTTCCGGGTCGGTTCTGTGAAGAGAGACACGGAGGCGGAAGGTCACTGTGCGGTCACCCTGGAGGGCGCCCGGGCTGGAGATCCTCCTGTCTCAGCCTCCCGAATGGGTGGGGCCACCAGCTCACGGGAGAGTCCCCGTGGGCATGGCGGTCACTTACCGGGGTCATCCAGGGCATCAGCCAAGTCAAAGTCCCTCTGACCTGTGAGGACAGGGGACCCCGTGAGTTGCACTGAGGGGACGGACGAGCTGGGTGGAATATTACACTGCCTAGAACAAGGTCAAGCCCACGGCATCCGTGACCCATGGGTGCCCCCCGTGTCCTCCGTGGTGAGTGACGTGACCCTGGAGCAGGAGACTCTCCTGCCTCAGCCTCCCATGGGCTGGCACGATTGGCTCTTGGGGACCTGGCACACACCAAGAGGACAGTGCCCAGTTGCCCACAAACAGGCAATTCCTATGTCAATCACAGCCTCCCTAACTGGAGAAACCAGACAGACTGGAACACTGCACCAGGCCTTGGCACAGCCTGCCACACCTCAGGGCTCTGGGACAGTGGCTGGGTGCACCCCGCAATTCTCCAAAGGCTCTTTGGGGTTCCCTCCCACACCCTCACCCACAGCCGGGGTCCCTTGGAGGTGGATGAGCCCCAGCTCGATCAGCGCGGTAGTTCCCAGGTCCCATAGGTGCCACCAAAACTCGGGCCCCCCGACTCCACATCCCGGCCGCCCGCCCACCACTCTCCTTGGCCCCATCACCCGAAAAACATCAATCTGTTCTGTTCTCTGTTCAACAGGAAACAGCTGCCCGGACCCCCTCACAGGGCCCCTCAGGATCCCCCAGACCCCCCAAACCTTCTGCCTCTTACCCCGCGATGGAACCAGAGCCCACAGCAGCACCAGCACCCAGGGGAGCCCCTGCATCCTGACCCTGGCCACGGTGGCCCCTTGGTCCGTGTGCTAACCACTCCAGGTCCGGTCCGAGATGCCACCGAGATGCGTCCGTTGGGGTTGGGTCCGTTGGGGGAGCCTGGACCCCAAGTTTGTCCCGCCAGCTCGGGGACAAGTCACGTCCTGTCCCTGCGCGCCCGGCCTGGCCGGCAGCTGGCAGGGCGGGGAATTTAGGGACCCGCCCAGCACCCGAGATCCTGGGGCCGGCACACCCAGGATGCCCAGCTGGTCATGGGTGGCTGAGCCAGAGGCGGGGGTGACAGTGCTCCCGTGGGGTCTGGTGGCTGGATGGGGTGTCTCGGGGTCCCAGAGCCAAGCAACATGGCCCCCACTTGTGAGCAACAGGCCTTGAGGCAGCATCTCCCCCAGCACCCCATAAATGACCAGATCTGGAGCCCAGAGACACATCTATCAGGGGGCCAGGACAGACCCTCCCTGGGGTCCCAGGGACATGGGGTTCCCTGCAGTGTCCCCCACAAGGTCCTGCGAACACCCCCGAGGCCCCTGTTGGAAAGTGGGGTGTTTTCTCCACGGAAGTACGACGCCGGCTAGGGTAAATCTGTACTGAGGAACCACTTATGACTGAAAGTAGAAATTTCCCTGTGGCCAGGCTTTTGTGGGGTGCCCCCACCCCAAAATACATACAGGCATCCCGGCACCGGGGTTCACAAGCCCTTGGGTTGTATGGCAGCAGGACTTGCAATCCATAAATCTTGCAAGCAGCCAACACACCAATGGACACAGAAATACAGGGTGTCTACACTCACTATGGAATATTACTCTGCCCTGAACAAGGATGCACCTCTGGGATGTGTATGGGGAGGTAGATTTATTCTGGGGAAATTGTGTGAGGAGAACTCAGTGGGGTATCCCCCAGGTTCTGCGTGGCGTGTGTCTCTCTCTTTGGCAGAGCCAAGCTCCACACCGTGAACCAAACAAGAGGCAGGTGGCCAGGAGGGGACCAGGGACCCACGCCAGGCACTCACAGGAGAAACTCGGGCCGGCGTAGCTTGGAGCTGTCTCAATGGGTGCCTTTGGGGTGCAGTCATGCATGTGCTCAGCAAACAACCCAGGCGTGCCCTCTGGCACCAGCGCACGGGGCCCGGGCAGCAGGTGTATCACGGTCGGGCACAAAGGCGTGTTTGCAGAGAGGACCGAGGGGCTGACGCGGGAACAGAGGGATGGACGCAGGGGTCAGGAGGGGGCCTGCATATCTTTATTAGTGAAAAAATAGCAAAAAAATAAAATAAAATACACCCTGGGAGAAGGATTCCCAGTTCTGCGGAAAGGCCACGCATGGCGGCCACGGCAGGGCCACGAGCAGGTCCGTCCCATGGTCAGGGGTCATGTGTCTTTTGGGGTGGCACCCCACGTGATCAGGCCTGGAGAGGGCGCTGCAGGTCGTCCCATGGGGGGACTCAATGTCAGCTGTGGACAGTACCATGCCTGCAAGATGGCCACTGGAAAAGGCATGGCCCCATGACCCCGTGACCCAGAAGCATATGGCACACGTGGGTGGTTAGTGAAGATGCTGTTCCCTTTGCAGAACAGACGAAGCGGATCACGGGCTGCCCCCTGGGGCCGGGCATGGCCATCGTGGGTGAGCATGTGCACCCGTGTTCAGTGTTCCTGGCCCACTGACGGCCCATGAGGCTGCATGGTGTCTGGTTTTGGGGTGCCGAGGCAAGTTTTATCTTTCTAGAAGCGTCTGATGAACTGTGGGGAGAACAGAGATGAGAATATCACCCACTCGGCCCCCCAGAACATGCAGGGAGCCACGTGGGGCACCCACAGCTCACCGGGAGGCTCTGCACTCGTGGTTGGGCGGTTTTCAAGGTCCACCTCGCCGTGATCTGCTGGGATAAAAAAATACCCCGAGTGGATGAGCTGGCCGGACCCCAGAACCACAGGGAGACCTCAACCCCACGCCAGAGCTGCCGCCCGTGCCCTATGGGCCAGGGGCATTTGGGGTTGCCAGGATCCGGGAACACGGACATACCATTCTCCTTGAAGCACAGTTTCTTCTTCTGGTAAGCGATGAAACTGGACACGGCCCCGGCCAGGGCCACAACCACGGCGCTCACAATCCCGGGGATCATGGCTTGGGGCTCCCCTGAGGGGCGCGGGGTGTAGACAGGGGGTTGGGGGAGAGAATATTCACGGGGTTCCCTAGTTTTCATTCCCACGCGGTGGGTTCAGTCACCCGGGGTGGTACCAACTGGGAGATGCTCCTGCCTCAGCCTCCCGCAACCGGGACAGGAGCGTCCCTCTCCGAAATCGAAAAGCCATTTTGCATGATCTCGCCCACGGGTGCCCTCTCCGACGTCTCCGTCTGTGAATTTTCTACTTATTTATCCAGAAATTGTTTTTGTTCGATTTGAGCACTTTCTTTTGATATGATTATTTCTCTCTATATATATTTTTTCCTTTCAGTTTAAGCCCCAAAGCGTGCTTTCCCCGACGACACCCTACTCTCTTCGAGGACAATGCCTGGAATGCTCTGTGGCACCGGGGACCTACCGTCCGCTCCTTCGCCCCTGGGGGTCCCACCGCCATCTCCGTGTCCTGCAAAAACACAGACCAGGGGGTCAGCAAAGGCACGCAGGGGACTCTGGTAAACTCCTCATCAAGGATGGGGTCAGGATCTGGACTGTCCCTGCCAGCATGGCGTCCAGGCGCGGACCCGCAGTTCAGCTGTTAGGTGGAGGGCCCTTTAAGAGGCGGGGCCTAGCGAGGTGGGAGGAAGTGGCATCATTATGTGGGTGTGTCCTTGGAGACACGCTGGAGACCTGGTCTTGGAGCTATAAGGTGTGGAGCCTAGGGGAGGAAGTGACATCACAAGTGGGGGCAGGCCCTTGGAAAGTATAATGGATCCTAGGCATGGTGATGTTCAGAGGGGTGTGGCCTTTAGGAGGCTGGGCCTGGTGGGAGGAAGTGATGTCATAGGGGGTTGGGTCCACAAAAGGCTGTGAGCCCTTGTTACAGGAAGTTAGGTCATGGGCCCTGTCATTGAATCAAATAGCAAGGAATATTAAGAATCCGGCCATGGTGCTGCTGGGAGGGGGTGTGGACTTCAGGAGGCGGGGCCTACTGAGAGGAAGTGGGGTGATAGGGGCATGTCCTTAAAAGAGAATATTGACAGCCTGGCCTGGGTGCTGCTGCAAGGCGTGGAGCCTGGCGGGAGGAAGCTAGGTCACTGGGAATATGGAGACTTTGGCACAGTGCTGCTGGAGGGTGTGGCCTTTGGTAGGCGGGTCCTGGGTGGCGGACGTGACGTCACATGGTCATGTCCACATGCAGACTATATGCATCTGGCCCTGTCTGTGCCCGTAGCACCTGCTGTCGTCCTTTGGGTCTGTTCTGTGGCAGTGAGTCACACTGCAGGGCTAGGCATGCAGGTGCATTACCCGCTGCCCATGCCGTACCCACCCGGCAACAGAGCCACTAATGTGGGGGGTGTCCGAGCCCTGTGGTCTGCTTCCAAGGAGGCAGAAGCACCCCACACCCTTCAGGGTCGGGAAGAGAGGGGGCACGGCCCCATGAGGGGCGTGGTGTAGACCCTGCGGGTGAGAGGCAGCGAGTTCATAGCGGGCTGGCTGTGTGGACGCGGGGTACATAGTGCCTGCGTTGGGCTGGGAATGCTGGGAAATGGGGACAGAGGGGGATGGGGGGCTCTCACCTTCCCGGCCAGGTACGGTGTCCCGCAGGTCATCATCCGAGAAGCCTCCTAGGAGGAGGGATGACGCATCAGGGCCATGCGGTGTGGCCCGCATCTGAGAATTGGCACCGGGACCCACCGATCCCCACCCAGTGGGACGTCCCCTGGCTCCATCCCCAACCGGGTTTTTGCTCGGATTTTGTGACAGCATCCCACCAGATCGCTACATCTCCCGGGCTGGGCCCGACCGTGGGATCCTCCTGCCATGGCCTCTTAGAACATGGCTGGTACTAGGGCTCCGGATCACACGCTCCGGTTCAGAAAATAGTGTCGGGGTCCAGGACGGGGCCACCCGGGGCCAAAATGAAGACTCGATTCTCGCCAGGAACAGAGACGAGTCACCAAAGGCAAACGCGGGACCACGCACCTGACGTCCCCGGGTTCCGGGGGTCCGGGGGAGGCTTTGGTTTGGGGTCGCTCGGCAACATCGGGTCATCTACGGGTGAAGCATAAGAGTTCCTGTTAAGAAAACAGAATTCGCAGCCAGGAACACCCAACACCAGTCAGCAGACAGACCGTTTCCCCCAGAGTCGCGAGCCAGGGGTCACCGTAAACACAAGTAGCCCCCGAAAATTCCCTCTCCTCATCCACAAAACCTTGCTTCTGTGGCTTTTATTTATGTATTATTTATGTAGGGGCAGCTGGAGATCCACCCCTGGGCCTTTGCACTGACTACATCCTCAGTCTGTATTTTGGTTTACTCAGATTGGGCTGGAAGTGGAGATCCTCCTGCCTCAGCCTCCCCAAGAGATGGGATGAGAGGCCTACGAAGCTTGGCTCAATTTTCTCTTTCATGCCACAGGCAGGTGTCCAGACCAGCGGCAGAACCAAAGGGGTCGAAGGTGAAACGCTGTGACCATCTGTGCCTGTTGTTCCAAGGACATGAGAAATTTCAAGATGGCGGCCACCATGCCGGAAAGCAATATGGCGCCCTGTGTGCAGGCACCACACGCAAACCCACAAATGCAGACCGGGCAGGGGCAATGGGAACCAACGTCTGGCTACGCACAGGACTCCAGAGAAAACCTGCAACACCAGTAAATTAAAATAAGACAACGCACGTCCAACCCAAGAGGCCACAATGTCCCCAGAGATTCCTCCGGATCTCAGGATAAACATTTCCCGTTATTCAAGTGATGCAGACCCTGAGGCACAGGCCTGTACCCCGAGCTCTCTGGGAGGCTGAGACGGGAGGATTTCACGTCCAAACGCAGACGGAACAATGTCACAAAAATGTGTCTCCAAGTAAAACAATTTAAAAAAAAACAAGCAGTGGATCTAAGTCAGTGAAAAGGCCCTGAGTTTCATCATTCCCCAAGACAACAATGAAAACAGCATCCATGTATGAATCAATCAAAGATGGCGCCCTCCGTGGAATGGAACTAGATGGGCAGTGGTCAGCAGGTCAACACGGGGACCTCGGGAAGACACTCACGGTTTCCTCCAATGGCATCTTCTAAATTCAACTCGTCTCCTGAGGGAGGGGGAGAGAAAGAAAGAGAGAGAGGGAGAGGTGGGCGATCATCCCCAAAGCAGTGGCTGCCGTGGGGTCAGCTGCTGTCCCCCACCACCTGCCCTTCCGCCATGATGGTCCCGCTGCCTGGGAGCCGCCCACCGTGGACCGAACCCTCTGGAACCACGAGCCCAACGAAGGTTCTGTTCTTCTAAGTTGGAAGTGGAGAAATTCTGTCGCATGAGCACACAGCTGGCCCACACGTGATGCAGTGAGTACACACGCAGCCCTGTGGGGGGTCCACACGGATGACAGGGGCTGCCCCCACCCCAACTAAGTCCCGCCACGCCAGCTGCACACACAAACCCAGGCGTGCGGGAATAAGGTAAAAAAGAAAATCCTGAATTAATTCACAAACGCATAAACATCAACACTTCCCTCAAGGGACCTGAGACCGTGAACGTGACCACACCATCCCAAGGCCACCGTAGCCATGCCCGCACCCCTCTGCGACCCGTGGGTGCTTTCCCATCACGCAGGACCCGCCTGCTGTTTCCAGGGCAGGATGGGATCCTTCCAGGTCCCCGTATGTGCTTGGGGGACCCGAGTCCTACCTCCGGAGGGTTGCCGGGGGGCGGACGTGGTTTTCTTGACATTGTCTAAAAAGAAAGGACATTTCGGTCAGTACAGATTGGCCAGAAGCCCTGACGCTCTTCCCCTCTTACGTCACACACCCGGTCCTCACACAGGTTGGAGAAAAATCTCCATGACACTGGGGGTGAGCAGTCTGGACACACGCCACAAATCATAGAATGTCCCCGAGGCCTCACAGGACATGGTAACTGGCACAGAGACCAACTCCTGTCATAATTTAGATGTCAAATCTCCCTCCCAGAAGCCTCCCGTGTGTGTGGAAGGTGCCTGGCCCCCAGGGGGCGCTCTACTCCTCCGGGGATCCATCCTCCATGGTGGGGGCATCATGGCTGACTGGGCTCTGTGTGTGGAAGGTGCCTGGCCCTGAGCCTATTTTAGGTTAGATTTTGGAGTACCGTCTCCCCAAGTGGCCCCGGCTGGCCTCCATTTGGGGTTCCTCCTGCCTAGGCCCCCCAGCACTCTCCCATGTCCTCCTGGGCGGCCTGTAATAATTTTCCTTTGGAGTCTTCCCATTCCCCGCCCCGTGGTGATGTCTCACGTGGACCGTCCTGTGCGAGGGAACCCGGGTGTCACGCAGCCCCCTGCTACTCACCGTCGAGCGCGTCCAGTAAGCTCAGCTCATCTACGACAGAAAAGAAACAGGCCGGTCAGAGGGATGACGCCGGCATAAGTTTTCAAAATGGCCAAATTATAAAAAAGTAAAATGGGTCCCTCGAGCGAGGTCCCGTCTCAAAAAAAAGAGAGAAAATGGAATTTCTTGTGATATTTTCTTTCTTCTCTTAAAAAACAGCCACTGGCACACCCAAGCTCCTTTACAAAAATGACTTTTCTTAGTTGCAAATTCAGATAACCTTCTTGGAGGACTAGCACACAATCCTGAAAAAGGTTAATCTCTTAAAGAGAGAGACAGAGTCTTGTGACAATATTCCAAGGACACAGGACAGCGTCATAACCCAAGTTTCTCTTTCTCCCGTCGCACCCCCAGCGCATCCTAGAAGGAGAAAGGGCAGTTTATATATAACGCAGTAGAGTACTACCCTGCCCAGAAGAAGGCGTCCTGGGCGGATAACTGGGTGCCCCATGAGACCCTGGCACTGAGATTAGCCCGGCACGGGGGGTCGTGCGTCCCGCATCCCCCCCTACCGGTGAACTTCATGCTTATGACACGCTGCTGAGTACAGAGCCCACTCCGCCCCCTCTAAGAATAAATATCTTTATTCCGACGCAGTGTCAAGTCCCCCCGGCTGCGCGCCCACTGGAAACCGTCCCGACTCGGCCTCCCGCAGGCTGGCACGCCCAGCTGCCACGGGCTGAGCTGGGGATCCCGGGTGTTCAGGCTGGGCAGGATGTGATGAGTCACCAAGCCCACAGCCAACGCCCTGTGACTCAGATCTCCGGGGGATCCGAAACGGGGCCAAACCACCACCCGAGGCCCGCGCGCTGGGCGACTGGCACCCGGCGCCCCCGAACAGGACCCAGGAGGGCCAGAACTGGGGGTCCCAGGTGGGCGGGGTGCACAGCCAGAGTGGGCTTCAAATTTTAAAAAAAAGAGGAATTGCAAACAAAACAAAACACGTGTGGGGCAAAGCCGGACGGATTTTTGTTTTTTGTTTTCTCACTGTGGTGTGGGCATTGTGTGGTCATCGGCTACTGACCCCAGGCCCTTTGCACGCAGCTTCGTCCCCCCAGGCCGCTGTCTCCGCATCTACAGGGCAAGCAGCCACGAAGTCTTTTGCAGAGCCTGGGCACAGGGTCCGCTAGAAAGGCCTGGAGACTGGAAGGCCAGGCCCCCCAACCTCGTGTGCCAAGGCACGGCGCGGAGGGCCTGGGACCGGCTCCCAGGCATAGTCCGGTTTCCGGACGGACCAGCGGAATCTCGTCCCCGTGCCCCCAAACCACCAATATCTAGCTGTCTGCTCTTTCTCAGGATTGATCGTACAGACGGACTCCAGGGCCTTGGCACAGACGCACACCCCGCCCTCAGCGGCTGAGTCACAGCCCGGCGCGTCGGGAATGCGCCCGCCGTCTGCAAGTCACTTAAATGTCAAATCAGAGCGCCGCCGGGGAGGCCGAGGCAGGACCATCCCGGGCGACGCCCTCTCTGCCCCGGCCGTGTAAACCCGGTGTGGGCGCCGCCCCGCCCCCTGCACCGCATGGACCAATCCCCTGCGCACAGCGTTCTCCCTGCACCAGCCCGGCGGCAGGGTCCGCACCACAGGCTGGTCGGCTCCGGGGGTCGCTGGGCCTTTGCACGGCTGCAAGTGCAGAGAAAGTCTAATCTCAAAAACACCACGAACGACGGGTGGGCGGCCAGTGCAAAGGTCCTGGGGGCAGTTCTCACCTACTCTCCCCCTCCGGGGAACACCAAACAGGACTCAAGCCAGCGTCCCTGAGGTCCCGGCACCCCAACTCTGGACACCTTGCGGCCCCAACGCGACCCCTGCACGGGGGGTTCGGGACCCGGGTCCAAGCGGTGCGCGCGGGCCGGGTCGCGTGACTCAGGACCGCGCGGCGTCGGCCGGGTACTCGGGCCGCCCCCTTTCCCCGGGACTTTGGGGTCCCCGCGCCCCCCGACCGCCGCCTGCCCCGATCCCCGCCACTCACCCCCTTCCGCGCGCGCCGAGGCGGCCACCAGCGCGGCCAGCAGCAGCAACGGTGGCACGAGCGCCAGCCCCGCGCGCGCCATGGACTCGACTGCGCCGGCCCGGGACGGGGAGAGGGCAGCGGCCGCGCCCGGCTGCGCCGGACGGGGGGCGGGAGTGGGCGTGGCCGGGTCGGAACCGGGGTGGGGCTGCGCAGGGCAGAGGCACAGGGCCAGGGCAGCGGCCGCGCCCCGCTTCGACAGGGCAGGGGGCGGGGCCAGGGCGGGG
>PVKB01008190.1:0-20302 GCA_004027205.1 Ctenodactylus gundi | reverse complement strand
AGAGAGAGAGAGAGAGAGAGAGAGAGAGAGAGAGAGAGAGAGAGAGAGAGAGAGAGAATTAGAAAAATTTCCTTTTAACTCCTTTGAGGAATTGCTTTCTTCACCTTAGCCTGGAAAATTTCATGTAATAGATAAACTTTTCTCCTTTTTGGAAATTGGTCCTCACAAGAAATTGCCCACACAAGCCCAATAAAACCTTTTATTCCCTTCACTCATCACCTGGGCCACCAGAAGAGACCCAATCCTCAAATACACCTCCTTGGGTTTAATATTTGCTTCGAGTCTGCCCTGAGAGAAACAAATAACTTTATTTAGAAAACTGCCTCCCTCTCCCCTCCCTTACCTATCTGTGTTTCTTGGTCCATACGTACACAGGCCTGAAGGTGCTGCCCCCTCTATTCCTTCTTGGCCCACTGTTTCTGTTCTACCACCCAGGCTTGAAATACTCTATATGCATATTCCCTCATTTGTTCCATTTCTCCGTAAACTATGTAATAGCTCTAGATTACTTTATTCTCCATCACTCAGAGAGCGCCAGATAGTCTACCTATCCTTTAGAAATGGAGCTTGAAGGACGGGCCCAGAGGTAAAAGTTGATCTGTCATTCTTGATCTTGTAGTTTGTAGCTAAGCCACTGGGTGCCACTCTTGTGTCACTAACAAGTTACTTACCACACTAAGTGGAAGCAGTGCCTTTCTTGAGTGAAGCAAAGGCTGGATCAGTCTTCTTTCCTGGGCTTGCCACTTAGTCCTACAGGGTCATAATGTTACTAAGCTTTGGAACCAGGAGCTCTCCATACAAATCTTACCCTTGCCATTTACTAACTGTGTGATTGGGCAAATTACAAAACTTTTGTAACCAATTTCCTTATCTGTAAAATGGGAAAAGTGTGTCCTAATGCCCAATATCATGATGGATGTTAAAGTGAGAATCACAGCACAGATTTGATGCAGCGAATGCTTTTTACTGCCAAGACCTATGACTGCTGGCAAGACCTTGAATTCACTAGCCATCTGCCAAGTTAATTGGGTTAAGAATGGCCCAAGGCTATGAGCCATCACTACAGCCAAAGAACACAGTAAAGAGGTCAGATCATTTGCTTTTGAGATCTCACTAGAGTACCAGAGAGGTTCAAGCAAGCTGAAATATCCATGGACCCACAGCAGTCCCTTTGTCCCTATGTCCCCCTCCTGTGCTAATAGCAAATGCCTTTTCCTGAAGATATGTTAACAGATGGCTGTAGTGAACTGAATTGTGCCCTTCCCCAAACATATATTCAAGTCCTAACTACCAAAACCTGTGAATATAAGCTGATTTGGAAGACAGGGTCTTTGAAAATATAACTAAGAATTTAGAGATGGGACTATTTTGCACGTCTGATACAGGGATGGAGCCTAAATCCAACGACAGATGTCTTTTGAAGCAGAAGGCAGGAGGAGATTTGACAGACAAAAGGGAAAAGGCTAGGTGAAGATGGGGGTAGATGTTGGGGTCTGGCAAACTATAAGCCAAGGTGCACCTCACACTAGAAGCTGGAAGAGGCAAGAAAGATTCTCCTTTGGAAGCTTTTGAGGGAATGCAACCCTGCCCACAACTTCCTTTTGGACTTCTTGCCTCCTGAACTACAGTAGGATAATTTCTGTTAATTTTAAGCCATTAAATTGATGCTAATGTCTTACAGCATCCCTAGGAAACTAATACAATGGGTTTTCTCTTTAATTGCTCAATGTGTTTGCAGCAGCTCTCCAAACTGGAGGAGAAATGATGAGAGTATGGAAGTGAGCCAGCAGAGCAGACTTGTTAGAAGACATGTTCTATAAGGTGCATACAGCACGACAAAAGCATTTACGGGGCTCCCTGCTGCCAGGAGCCTGTTCAGCAAACCCATAAGATGCTATGGTCTTTCAGGGCCTGGGCACCTAAATTTACCCATCCAATCAGGCAGGCAGGGTAGGAGGAAATGGGAGGACGTAGAGGATATGGAACAGGCTCTGTAAACAGTATCTGTAATCTTTTTAATCACAGCTTTACTGGGATATAACTGAACTGGGTATGGTAGCATATGCCTGTAATCCCAGCACTGTGAGAGGCCGAGGCAGGATAGCAAGTTGAAAGCTCAGACTGAGCAACTTAGCAACTTAGTGAAGTTGTGGGATCCTGTCTCAAATAAAATAAAATATAAAATAAAAAGGCTGGAGATATACCTCAGAATGAAGAATGAAGGCCTTGGGCTCAATCCCCAGTACTGGAGAGAGAGAGAGAGAGAGAGAGAGAGAGAGAGAGAGAGAGAGAGATAATTGACATAGTGCGTATCTGCTTATATATAAAATATACAACTTGGTAAAATTTTTTTTGTTTGTGGTACTAAGGGTTGAAGCCCATGACTCTGCACTAAACTAAGTCACCAAGTTGCTCAGCTTGGGCTTGCACTTGGAGTCCTGCCTCAGCCTCTCAAGAACGCTGGGATTATAGGTATTATGGTGTGCCACCACATCAGCTTGTTTTGATAAAATTCTGACATATGTATGTACCTATAAAACCATTTTTATCATCTAAAAGTCCTACTGTCTTTTATGACCAATTATTTCTCCTAACTCCTCCACCTGCGATCCTCAATAAACCACTGACTTAGAACTATAGGCTAGTTATTATTTTATAGAATTTTATATAAATGAAAGTAAACATCATTGTCTTAGTTACTTTTTCATCATTATGATTTAATACCCAACATCCACAGCTTTTGGAAGGGATGATTTATTTTAACTCTCAGTTTCAGAAGGTCACAGAACATTCACAAGCAGGTGGCTGGAAATGGTGGGACAGGGCCAGAGCTGGAGAGAAAGCTCCCCATAGCATGGCAGAACAGAGCCAAGTCTGAGAGGAAGACAGACCCAGCACACACCCATCCAGGTCAAGTTCCTAGCACCTCCCCCTTCCAGCCAGGCCCCACCTCCCAACAGTACATGGGATTCCATGTACACAAGACTTCTGGGGGCGGGGGGATGACTCTCCCAGATATAAACTATAAGTATATACTTATCTATTTCTGTTTTTTTCATCCAGCATGATTATTTACAAATTCATTCACACTGCTTGAATATCAGTAGTTCATTCCTTTTTTTTTTTTTTTTTTTTTTTTTTTTTTTTTTTTTTTTTGCTAAGTATGAGCCATTCTACGGATACACTTCAGTTTACTTATCCATTTACCTGTGGACTTTTTTTTTTCCATTTTGGAGCTTTAGCAAATAAAGTACAATGAAAATTAGAGTACAAGTCATGTGGAAATAAGCTTTCTTTCTCTTGGGGAAATACCTAGGACTAGAATAGCTAGGTTATATAATAGGTATATATTTAACTTTTAAAGAAACTGCTAAACTGTTTTCCAAAGTGGTTGTACTATTTTTAATTCCCACAAACAGAACACAAGAATTTCATTTCCTTCACATAACTGCCAACATCTGGCTTATTTTTTAAAAAATTGATCCACATCCAGTGGTGCAGGCATGCAGGCCTTTATCTCCATTCATTCTTTTTCTACAGGTATGTCACGTTCCACCATGCCCAGCCTATGTGGTGCTGGGGAACTGAATCCAGGGCCATGCACTTGCCAGGCAAGTACTTTGAAACACTGAGCTAAGCCTCCAGCAGCCCACCCCACAACCTTTTTGAGATGGAATTTTTGTCCAGGCCGATCTCAAACTTCTCAAGCCATCCTTTTGTGCTGGAACTATCAACCATGCCCATTGGTAAAGCCTTATTTCAAGTTAGTTGAAATGATATCTCATTGTGCTTTTTATTTGAATTTCCATGAATAATAATGATGCTTAGCATCTTTTTTTAATTTTCAGGCAGTGGAGTTTAAACTCAGGACCTCACACATGCTAGGCAAGTATTCCCTATATACATGTAACTGAGAGGTACAGCCTTTGCCTAGTATGGGCCAGGCCCTGAGTTCTAAGCTCAGTACCTGAAGAAAATTTTATTTTGAACCAGGGTTTTTCTAAGTTGCTGAAGTGGGCCTGGAACTTGGGATTCTATCACCACAGCCTTCCAAGTAGCTGGGCTTACACACATATGCTGCTATGTCTAGCTCTGAGCATCTTTCTTCTGTGATTATTTGCCATTTGTGAGACAGGAATGATGGCACATGCCTGTATTCCCAGTACTCAGGAGGTGAGGCATTTGCCATCTGTGGATCTGAATCCTCTCTTGTGAAGTGTGTACAAATCTTTTGCCTGTTTAAAAAAATTAGACTATTTTCTTATTGATAAATTTGGAAACTATGACAAGACTTTTAACTAAAAATTCAATTTCTTTAATAGAAATTGTACAGAAGGGTATTTCCTAGTGTACATTGATAATTCATATCTTTCAAGAAATTTGTGCATTTCAGCTAAGTTGTCCAATATGCTACTATAAAATTGTTAGTTCTTAATAACCCTTGATAATTAATTCTCTTCATATGTGATACTACCACCTTAATTTCTGATGGTGGCAATCTATGCTCTCCTTTTATTCTGGTTAATTATTCTTTTCAATGAAAAATAATTTCTTCAGTGAACAATCTTTCTTCCCCCCACTATTTTTATTAATACATAGTGTTTACAATGAATCTGGGTATTTTGTGCACATATATATCATATCAACTTTATAATCCCTTCCAATTTTTTACCCTCTCACACTCTTTCTGACCTTTCCCCAAACTCCGGCTATCACTTCATGTGGTTCTGTGGAATGTCTGTGTTCTGGGTTTCCCAAGTCAGAGAGACTATAAAGTACTTAACATAATTAATCTTCTGCATCTAAATCATTTCACTTAAATCACCACTCTAACTCAGCTTCCTAGTCCTCGAATGGGTTACAGTAGTCAAATCTTGATGCCTCTTCTCTGAATCCAACCAATCCCTTTACTGGAATATTTACCAAAAGATTTTTTTCTATATTTTGCTATATCTTTGTTGATATCCTTAAACCTGTCCTTACCCACTAGTTCACACTAGAGAATAACGATAAGCATCTAATTCAAGTGGTTTGCTACAATAAAACAAAGTTAAAACTGTATCACATTGCTACATTAAATGAACTTAAATCTATACCACATAAACATACTTAAAGTAACAGATATGAAGGTAAATTTAGTTATTTCAGAATTTTTTAACTTTCATAACTTATTTACTCACATTTCACTGATTACTAACATTCTGCTAGATTTGGTTTATAATTTTATCTGTCTATCCATCCATATATTCATGCATTCGTATTCTTAAAAGATTTTATGTCAATTCCCCATGTTGCACTATTAATTAGTAATTATTCAATTTTGCACACTACTATTACAAATAAAAATGATGTGGGGAGATTTCACAGATTTTATAGAACAGCTGGTACTGTTTCAAAAGTACATCAATCAGATGATTTAATTACCAATCTATTTTTTAATTACATTTTCTCTTTAGATGTTATCTTTCCCCCAAGTTATTTTGGTGCTGCTTATCTTTCTGCCTCTCTCAAAGAGGATAAAGTCACATTCACTTTCAAAAAAGTGAATTGCTTCATTCAATAAGCTTAGACTTTATCAATTTGCTACATTAAGTGGACTTAAATCTGTATCATATAAGTATACTACAGTTAAAGCAATAGATAAATAGCTATCCTTAGTTATTACAGACTTTTTTTACTTTCATACATTGTTTACTAATATTTCACTAATTATTAACATTTTGCCCTATTTGGTTTTTCCTTTTACCTTTCAATTCATCCCTAATTTCATGCGTAGCCTTACTTTTTTCTCAGCTCATTCTCCTCTAGCTGTTGTCGCTTTTTCTCTGGGGTCATCAGTGTTGCTGGCCCTCCCTTACACTTTCTAAGTTTCCTTTAAGTATTCTCTGCAATGCTGGCTCAGTGGCTGCAAATTTCTTTAAGCTTTCTATATCATGGAAAGTTTTAATTTCTCCCTCTAATTTAAAAGATAATTTTGCTAGATACAGCAGTCTTGGTTGGTATTTCTGTTCTTTCAGTGCTTGGAAGACACTGCTCCATGATCTCCTGGCTTTTAAAGTCTGGGTTGAGAAGTCGGAAGTTATCCTGATGGGATTATCTTTGTAGGTCCCCTTCTGTTTTTCTCTTACAGCTTTTAGTATTTTCTCTTTGTGCTGGGTTTCTAGTATTTTAATTATGATGTGTCGTGATGAGGATCTCTTCTGATCAAAGTTGCTTGGTGTTCTATATGCCTGCAGTATTTCCATGTTCATTTCTCTTAGATTTGGGAAATTTTCTTCCATAATTTCATTGAACATGTCCTTTAAGCCTTCTGTTTTGTTCTCAGTCTTCTCCTGGATTCCCATAATTCTGAGGTTGTTTCTCTTTGAATCATCTTTCAGTCATTGTAATGATTCGCTTTCTTCCTTATTTACTTTTTGTTCTTCATGGCCTGTGTGTTGTGGCTCAGTCACTTTATCTTCTAGGTCTGACATTCTATTCTGAAGATGTTCAAAGCGGTTGCTTATTATTTCCTATGTGTTTTTCACTTCCTGAATATCTGCATTCAATTTTTCTATATCTCTGTTGTGTTCTTCTCTAATTTCTTGTATTGCCTTCATTATCTTCTGGTATATTGCTTCTTTTGTCTCCTCTATTTGCTTTTCAAGGCTTGCTTCTAGCTTAGCTCTTGCACTACCTGTTTAATTTCCTGCTTTAATTCAATGAATTTCTGGGCCCAGAACTTATCATCATTTTTGCCATTTTCATCTTTGGATTCTGCAATTTCAGTATCCCTGGTATCATCTTCTGGGATATCAGGTCTTTTTGCAGGACATTTATTACCACGTTTCCTCATGGTTCTGCTGTGCACCACAGGAAAGAGGGGTTTGGTAAAGGCCCAGGCCTAGATGCCTCTGGAATCCTCTGGCCCAAGGGATAGATAGGGTGGCGGAATTTCAGGTCCTAGATGCCTCTGGAAGCCTCTGGGGCTCAGGATTGACAGGGTGATGTAATTCCCTGGAAGACTCTGGAATCCTCTGGCTCACAGGATGGACAGGCGATGGACTTTCTGGTCTTAGATGCCTCTGGTGTGCAGGGCAGAGGCGAACCAGAAGCCTCTGGCACGTACTGGAGGAAGGGGGCAATGATACCCCTTTTGAGGTATCTTGTTTGCCCCAGTCCACTCAACAAAGCTCTCCATCTGTCCTGGCTTCCCTCCACCAGAGCGGGCCTCTCCACCTTTGGAGCAGAGGTGCCCCTGAGCCGTTCAGGAGATCAGCAGCCTTTTCCCACTCTTTTCTCCTCTCTCTGCCTCTTGTGCCAGTTTCTTCCTAGGCACTGTTTAAGGGTGACCCCAAAAGCTCTGATGTGCTCTTCAGAGCTTTCTTTTACTCTAAAGGGTTCAGTCTTGGGCCTTTTATTCCCTTTCTTTTTAAAATGGCTCCTGCTGACATCACTGCCTGTGATGTCTGCTGAGCGCTGCTTCTGATCTGCACTCCCAAGGGCATTTTCTAAAGGGAGCACACGTGTTTGTACTACACACTACCCACGGGTTGGTTTTTCGGAGGCTGGAGCAGCCATCTGTGGACAATTCCCACAGATCCTGCGGATCCATGCTAACCCCAGACTGAGGTTCTGGCTCTGGACTTTCCTCTGTCTGTGGTCTGTGTATGCCAGCAGCTTAGGACCATGCCAAGTTGGCTGTTTTTTTCCTCCACTTCCAACATGACATCAGGATTTCTGACCTTCCTGCAGCCCCCTGTCTGTTGTTGGGGTGCTCCTTCCTCTCCCAGCTCCATCAGATGTTCTGGGACCATATGAGTTTTCCTCTGTCCACAGCTGCCTATGGCTCCAGGCATTTGCAGCTGGCTTGTGGCTGCTTCCTGGGCTGCTGGGATTATTTTTTCTCTGCTTTCAATGATCCTTCAGAATTTCTGGCCTTCTCCTGGCCTCCTTTCAGTTGTGGGGTGCTCCTCTCTTCCCTAGCTACATTGAACATGATTTTCTAGCTAAATTCTTGACTTTTTAAGTGGGCCAATGAGGGGACCTTATGCAGCTCTGTTACTCATCTGCCATCTTGACTGGAAGTCTCTGAACAATCTTTTTAAACTTTTTTTTATTTTTATGTTTTACATATCACCTCCTTTTCCCTTTCTCACCCTCTCACCTCCCGCCACCCTTTCCTTTTTCCCTCTCCACAAAGTCCATCTTTTATTTTCTTTCATATGTCTCACATTTTTTATGGTTTGGTTTTCTTACTAAAGAAATCATACAGTATTTAACTTTCTGGATCTGATTAATTTTGCTGAGCATAATAGTTTCATGGTGCATCCATTTTCCTACAAATAACCCAAATTTGTCATTCTTAATGGCAGAGTAATACTCCATTATGTGTGTGTGTTTGTGTGTGTGTGTGTGTGCATGTGTGTGTATCACATCTTCTTTATCCAATCATCTGTACTTGGGCATATTGACTTCTTCCATGATTCGGCTATTATAAATTGTGCTGCGATAAACATGGGTAGGCACATATTACTATAGTATGATAAATTTAACTCTTTTGGGAAGACACCCAAAAGAGGTATAGCTGGGTCAAATGGAATGTTGATTTTCAGTTTTCTGAGGAATCTCCATACTGTTTTACATGGTGGATGTACCAGACTACAGTCCCACCCACAATGTAGGAGTGTTCCTTTTTCTTCACAGCCTTACCACCATTTGTTGTTTTTTTAAAGTTTTTAATAGTAGCCATTCTTACTGATATTATATGGAACCTCAGTGTTTTAATTTGTATTTCTCTGATGGCTAAAGATGTTGAACATTTTTTCATGTGTTTATTGGCCATTTGGACTTCTGAGAACTGTTTATTCATTTTAGATTCCCATTTTTTGATTGGGTTATTTATTTACTTATTGAGACAGGGTTTCACTCTGTAGTGCAGACTGATTCTGAATTCGCTATGTAGCCCAGGCTGGCCTTGAACTCATGGCAATCCTCCTGTGTCAGCCTCCCCTAGTGCTGGGATTACAGGCCTGAGTCACCATGCCCAGTTTAAGGGTCCTTTATTTTGGAGGGTCTAATTTTTTTTCAGTTCTTTGTATATTGATAACAATCATTTGTCTGAAGAGCAGCTGGCAAATTTTTCCAATTCTGTAGCTGCTTTCTTCACTCTGTTGAATGTTTCCTTTGCTGTGAAGCTTTTTAATTTCAAATAATTCCATTTATTGATTTTTGGTGTTATCTCTTATGCTTTGAGTGTTTTATTAAGAAAGTCCTTGACAACACCTATATCTTCAAGAGTTTTGCCTACATTTTTTTTTTTTGAGTCAGAGTCTCTCTCTGAAGCCTAGGTTGGTGCTGAACTCACTATAGAGTCCAGGCTGGCCTTGAACTCACAGTAATCCTCCTGTCTCAGCCTCCCAAGTGCTGGAATCACAGGTATGCACCACCAGGCCCGGTTTATGTTGTGCTGGGGAATCAAACTCGGGTAGTTAGCTCTTGATTTAGCACTTGCAAAGCAAGTGCTGTAACTACTGAGCCATTCCTCCAGCCCCTTGCCTACTTTTTCTTCCAGCAAGTTCAGTGTTTCCATTTTAATGTCTAAATCTTTTGGTTCATTTTTATTTGATTTTGGTGAAATTGTGGGTTCAGTTTCATCCTTCTGCATGTGGTTAGCCTGTTTCCCCAGCACAATTTGTTAAAGAGGCTATCTTTACTCTAGTTTGGTCCCTTTGTTGAAGATCAGATGGCTGAAAGTACTCAGGGATGTTTGGGCATCCTCAATTCTATTCCACTAATCCACCTATCTGTTTTTATGCCAACACTATGTCATTTTTATCACAGTTGTTGTGTAATATAATTTGATATCTGGTATTGTGATGCCTCCTGCTATTGTTTCGTTGCTTAGGATTGTTTTGGCTATTCTTGGTCTCCTGTGGTTCCATATAAATTTTCACATCATTTTTTCTAGTTCTGAAAAAAATGCTGCTGGTATCTTGATTGGGACTTCATTGAATCTGTATAGCAGTTTAGGTAGTATGGCCATTTTGACAATGTCAGTTTGGCCTATGCAGAAATGGGATGTCTTTACATTTTCTGAAATTCTCTTCAATTTCTTTTTTTCAGAGTACTATCATTCTCAGTACAGAGGTCTTTTACTTGCTTTGTTAGATCAATTCTTAGATATTTAATTTTGAGGTGACTATGAATGGAATTATTTTTCTGACCTCTTTCTCTGTGTTTTCACTGTTGCTGTAGAGGAATGCTACTGATTTCTGTGTATTGATTTTATATCCTGCAACTTGGCTGAATTTGCTCACTATGACTAAGAGTCTTCTGGTAGTTTTTGGGGTCCTCTATGTAAAGGATCATGTCATCTGCAAATAAGGATAGTTTGACTTTTCCCTTTCCTATGTATATTCCCTTCATTCCAGTCTCTTGCCTGATTGTTCTGGCTAAGGTTTAGAGCATTATGTTAAATAGGAGTGGTGAGCATGAACACTCTTGTCTTGTTCCTGATTTGAAGGGAATGTTTTCAGTTTTTCCCCACTTACAATGATGTTGGGTATAGGCTTGCCATAAATTGTTTTTTATTAGCTTGAGGAAGAGTTCTTCTATACCAGTTTTGTTGAGGAAGGGGTGCTGTATTTTGTCAGAGGCTTTTTCTGCATCTCTTGAGATGATCATGTGGTTTTTGTCCTTGCTTTTGTTGATGTGGTGTATTACATTAATTGACTTTTGTACGATGAACCAGCTTTGCATCCCTGGGATGAAGCCAACTTGGTTGTGGTGTATGATCTTTTTAATAAGCTGTTGAGTTCTGTTTGCAAGTGTTTTATTGAGGATTTTGCATCAGTATTCATTAAGGAAACTGACCTGTAGTTCTCCATTTTTTTATTGGGTCTGGTTTGGGAATCAAGATGATACTTGCTTGTAGGAAGGAGTTAGGCACTGTTCCCCCTCTTTCAAAGAGTTTAAGGAGCACTGGCACTAACTCTTCCCTAATGTTCTGATAAAACTCTGCAGTGACTCCAAGAGATCCTGGGCTTCTTTTTGTTGGTAGATCCTTTATTACCACCTCAATTTTATCCTCAGTTATTGCTCTATTCAGGATTTCTATATTGTCTTAGCTCAATATCATATGTGTCAAGGAATTTATCCATTTCTTTTGAGTTTGTGAATTTTTTGGAACATAGTTTTTCAAAATAGTTCATTTTAATCCTGTGGATTTCAACAGTATCTGTTGTGATTTTGTATTTTTTGTTTGTTTCTTTTCTTTTCTTTTTTGGGAGGAGGATGGACAGGGTCTTGCTCTGTAGCCCAGGCTAGTCCTGAACTCACTATGTAGCCCAGGCTTGCCTTGGACTCATAACAATCCTTCTGCCTCAGCCTTCTGAGTTTTGGGTTTACAGGTTTGTGCCACCACACCCAGCTTTATGTGGTGCTGTGGAATGGAACTCAGAGCCTTGTGCCTGCAAAGAAAACTGCTGTGCCATTTCTCAAGCCCCACCTTTTTCATTTCTAATTGTATTGCTGTGAATTTTTTTCCTTCTTTTGGTGAATTTGGCTACAGGTTTATCAATCTTCTTTATCCATTCAAAGACCCAACTCTTTGATTCACTGGTCTTTTCTATTGTTTTTTTATTTCATTGATCTCTGCTCTGATTCTTATAATTTCCTTCCTTCTACTACCTTTGGATTTGACTTGTTCTTGTTTCTCATAGTCTTCTGGCTGCATTATTAAATCATTAATTTCAGATTACTCATTCTTTTCATATGTACACTCACAGCTATAAATTTCCCTCCTGATACTGCTTTCATTGTGTCCCACAGATTCCAGTATGATCTAATTCCACTGTCATTTGACTTTAGGAAGTCACTGACTTCTGTCTTGTTTTCTTATGTTATCCATTCAATAATGTATTATTTAATTTCCATGTATCGGAATAGTTTCTGTAGTTATTTTTGCTATTGATTTCTAGTTTTATTCCACTATGATTTAAAAGCATGGGGGGAATAATTTAAATTCTTTTGTATTTATTCAAGCATGTCCCATGACCAAGGATATAGTCTATTTTAGAAAAGGTCCCAAGTGCTATTAAGAAAAAGGTGCATTCTGTTGATGTTGGATAGAATAGTCTATGGATATTTGTTAAGTTCATTTACTCCATGGTATGATTTAATGCTTATGTTTCTTTGTTGATTTTTTTTTTGTCCAGGTGATCTGTGTACTTGTGAAAGTGAGGTATTAAAATCCTCTCTTATGATTGTATTGGGACCTATGTGGCCCTTTATGTCCAATAGTTTCTGTTGTATGTAACTGAGTGCACCAATATTGTGTGCATATATGTTTATAATTCTAAACTCTCCCTGTGGGCTTGTTGTTTTTACCAGTATATAGTGACCCTCTTTGTCTCTTCTGTTTTGCTTTCATTTTAAGTCTGCCGTGTCTGGGAATAGTACAGCTACTTCTTCCTGTTTCTGGGCTCCAGCAGCATGTAGTACTAGCTTCCAGCCTTTTACCTTCAGTCTGTGTGCTTCTTTGTGGGTGAAGTGTGTCTCTTGCAGACAACAAATGATTGGGTTTTGATTTTTGATCCACTCTGTCAGTCTGTATCTTTTGATTGGTGAGTTAAGACCACTAGCATTAAGAGTAATTATTGTAATCTTACTGGTTAAAGCCAAAAAGTAACAAAGGTAAACTTCAGTTGGACTATGACTACTAACTATACTTGGAATCTGGAGAAATACAGAGAATTTCCTAGCTATAGCCATCCTTCCTTTGTTAGAGGAATCTGTCTCAAAACTAGCTGAAGCTATTTGATTTCCTTAATGCAACTCTAGATCTCTAGTATCCATAAAGGAGTTGTTATTAGGCAAAACAAATTATAATAATCCCACCATGGGCTGATAAATGGCACAGTGGTTCAAGGGCTTGTCTAGTAAGTGCAAGGCCATGAGTTCAATTCCCCAGCACCATATAAAGCCAGGTGTAGTTGTGCATGCCTGTAATCCCAGCACTCAGGAGGCTGAAGCAGGAGGATTGTTGTGAGTCCAAGGCAACCATGGGCTACATAGTGAGTTCAGGACCAGCCTGGGGTACAAAGTGGGACCCTGTCTCAAAAAAAATCCTATCATTTAACCACTATTATAATAATAGTCATACAATGAGCACTTTATGTAAATCATCTTATTCAAACGTATTGACATTAACTTTACATATGCATAATTCATATTTTACTGATTAAAAAGCTGAGGCTTAGAAAGATTAAATAACTTCCATAATAATGCCCAAAACAGTTAGTGGCAGAAATGGAATTCAAGCAATACTGAATCATCCTCTCAGCCACTATGTAAATATTTTGTTCTATAAAGTTTTTCTAAAGCACAGGCTTCCTTGCTAAATAGCTAACCTCAGACTGTGCAATCTAAAGCACACATCTACCCACTCTGAATTCAAGATTCCAACATGGAGTGGAAGACTTCCACCAGAGGACTTGACACTTACCTGCTTCACGTCACATGAGCAGTGATGAAGAAATCGGTGCTGGATAATATCACAAAACGTTTTATGCAGTTTGGTCCCAAACTCCTGTGTGTCAGCTGCCTAAAACAGGCCAGAGGATAGAAGGTATTGAGTTCTAGTAATGCAAACCAAAGTGTAAGCATTTAAAGATAGTTTAGATGGGGAAAGAATAAGGCAGACAGGAGACAGACATCTCTTAACATTGTTTTTTGCAATTTCCTTCACCTCTATAGTCAGAAAAAAGGACTAGGATACTTTGTTTTACAGTTTAGATCTAGAATGTGCCCCAAAAGCCTCATCTACTTGGATGTTATAGTATATCCTTGGATTCCATGTTTTATTAAGAGGTGGGGCTTGTTAGAAGGGACAAATCACGAAGCATGACCTGGAAAGGTTTATGCTAGTTCTACCCTTCCTTGCTCACTTGGCTTCCTGTCTTCCATTGTGTGAATAGCTTTACACTGGTTAGGCCTCTGCCATGTGCTTTCACCTTTGCCAGCCACCTAGGAACGGGTTGAGACCTTCTGAAACTGGGAGGTGAAATAGATCTTTCCTCCCTTAAGTTGGACATATTTGGGATTCTGTCCCAACAATGAAAATGTAACTAAGACACTTGTCAAGGGACAGGTAGTTATGACTCTTATATATTTTCTCATTTTCTGTCACCTTAGCAAGATCCTTCAAATAAGGTCTTTGTTCTCCTATGCCTACAACAGATAAATATTACAGAGTTCTATCCACTTATTGAGGGGATTATATAAACCACTCTTATATAAAGCAAGCTCTACACAGCAGACGCTCCACTGACCCCACTAAGGCTAATATTAAAGCTTTTCCATAAACCTTTTAGGAAGAAAACCCAAAGAGTGCAGTCTGCACTGATGGGACAGCTTTCAACACTTTCATGCAGAACTGTAGAATATTGGAGTTCAAGGGGGCCAGGGTAATCACCTCACACAACATACTAATGTTATGGGTGAGAAAATTCAAACTGAAAAAATGGTGACCCACTCAATATACCACAGGTAGAACAAATATTAGTGCTTCTTCTCACTACTCTATTGTCTTAGTCACTTAGCTGTAACTGAATACCCAACATCTACAACTTTAGAGAGAAGAGTTTTATTTTAGCTTACAGTTTCAGATCTCAGTCCGTTCACAGACTGGCAACTGGAAAATGGTGGAAATGGTGGGGCAGTAGTTATATCCAGAGGTGGAGCCAGTGCTCCAGACACAGAGATCCACAAGGCAGCATGGCAGAACAGAGACAAGTCTATGACAAAGGGTGGAACTAGCACAGCCCCTTCAGGTCAGGTCCCAAGCATCTGCCCCTTTCAGCCAGGTCTCACCTCCCAACAGTGCACAGTATCCATAGGAACATGAGGGGACACTCATCTGTGAAACCACAACATCTGTTATATCCACATTACCCAGAAAAGTGAAGCTACAGTATAATAAAATGTAATAGCTTTTATAAAAGTGTTACAATTATTGACCTAATAACTTTTATTATACAGATTTATTCTAGGAAATAATTCAAAATAAGCAAGATATAACAAAGTATTAAATTCATATCGGCAGAAAGAATGTTATCAATTTAAACATTTAACATTTGAGGAGTAGGTTATTGAATTAGATTAAAATAATGAAGAGAGTGGCACACAACTGTCATGCCAGCACTCAGAAGGACTGTTCTGAATTTGGGGCCAGCCTGGGCTACATAGTGAGCTTAGGACCAGCCTGGACTACAGAGAAAGACTCTGTCTCAATGAATCAATCAATAAATAAATACCAATATAGAGGAATATTGGTTAGCTAAAACTAAATCTAAGACTGTTCAAACAGGTAAAAATGTCAATTTATATATGAAAATAGAAGGCTTTGGTTACAACTATATAATATACAAAAATTAAAATGATAGTGATAAAATTTATTACCTATTACTTAAATTTTTGTTTTATACTATCTTTTTAGAAAAAAAAAGTATATTAAAATAGTCAGAGCTAAAAAAAATTATGGTTTGGATCTGGAATGTCCCCCAAAAGTCCCATGTATTTGAATGTTAGAGATTGTCTATGGAACCATGTGCTGTTGGGAGATTGGAGCCTCTTCTGGAGGGGTGGATTAAAGGCATGTAAACTGGATTACAAGCATGTAAAATGGATTATAGGCATGTGGTGGGAGTTTACCAAACCTTCCACACCTGGATCCAGGAGGGGCTGATCACTGGGCTGAGACCCGGAAGGATATATAAGCTGCTTCCTGCCTTCCTTGAGAACTAGTCTCAACTTGCCTTGACTTGGCTTTCTGTTTGTGATGTCGTGAGAAGCTGCCTCCACCTCTGCCTCTGCCATGTACTTCCATTGCTGCTGGCCACCCCTGAATGGACTGTGACCTTCTGAAACTGTGAACTAAAATAAACCTTTCCTCCCCTAAATTTGTGGATGTTGGGTATTGAGTCATAGTGATGAAGAGTAACTAAGACATAAAATTTTCAGTTTCTCTCCAGTAAAACAATCAGGTTTTTTTCATAATTCAAAGTTATAGAACACATATGTTATAGAAAAGAAGGGGAAAGTAATTGTCAGCTTTTCCCTACTTCAGTAGCAAATAGGAGGCCAGGGAGACAATGATGCTAACAAGGTGCAGACCTCAGTGGGATAGGAATCCCCTGAAGAGCCTGTGCAAATCTTGATTCTTCATGTCCTGTCCACAGGTTCTGATGAAGTAACACCAACATAAAGATTAAAACTGCCTTCTTTTAATAAGTTCTTATGTTGACTTTGATGCAAGTGGTTCTCAGAAGATACAGTGATAAACACTATAAAAGTATAAAATATAACTAAAAAGGAAAATAACTTGCTTTGGGAAAAAAGGATATGAATGCAGATAAGAATACAAGACCAGTCACTTCTCCCTAGGAATGAGGCCAGATGTCAAGTTCCTCAGAGCATCCTTAGAATATATTTCCTTAGTGAATAAATTAATAAATGCAAGAACATCCTCATAGTGAGAAAACATAGGCAGACAGCTGTTTCCATAGTTTCCACTTACTAAATTCTTGTGTAATCTCTACAAACTCTGACATAGTAGCTGCTATTGCCACTATCAACACCTTCACTAGAAGGATGAAGAAACAGAGATTAAACAATCTTCCCAATGTCACACAAGTAAAAAATTGTGGAGTTAAATCTCACATCACAGTCCATGGCCCTGCTACTCACTTATTAGTGGCTAATGACTCAGGGGCATTTTTTTTTTCTGAAAGAAGACAGCGTAGAACTCTCCTAGAGAAACTAGCCCTAATGGCCTTTTCTCTTTTTTATCTGAACAGTTAAAAAAAAAAAAAAAAGGTTATCTGAATTCTCTTCCATCAGGGATAGTTAGATTGAAATAATCTTTGTTTTCTTTTAACTGAAATTAAACTAAAAGATCACTTTTTTTACTATGCAATTTTATTTAAAAAAAAAAAAAGCCAGAGAAGTAGCAGAGCGCTGTATTCCCAGCTACTCAGGAGACTGAGGCAGGAAGATCACAAGTTTGAGGCCAGCCGGAGCAACTTAGGACACTCTTTCAAAATAAATAAAAAAGACTGGGGATGCAGCTCAGTGGTACAGCCATTGCCTAGCATATGTAAGGCACTGGGTTCAATTACCAATATGTATAGTGTCACAACATCTGATAATACCAACTAGTCTGCACATATTCTTAAAAGGAAAGGAAAAAATGAAAATTTACTGAATTTACTAAAAATTTACCTATCGCGTGCTACACACTATCACATGGTCTCAGACTGTTTGGGTTCCTGTAACAAATTACCATGGACCAAGCAGGTTATATATCGTAGCAATCTCTCACATTCAGAGGATGGAAGTCTGAGATTAGGGTGTCAAGATGGTTGAAGCGGGTTGCAGATTGGTTAGTTCTCTTGCGTCCTCACATGACAGAAGCAGCAAGGGTCTCCTGGGCATGTCTTTTATTAAGGATACTAATTTCACTCATGAAGATGGAGAAATCTAATCATCTTCCAAAAGCCCCGTATCTCCTAAGACTATCACCTTGTGGATTAGAACTTCACTATGTGAATTTTGGGGAGATGCAAATATTCATATTATGCTAGGCATTCAGCCTTTATCCTATAAGCATCTACTATATAAGACAAGGTTCAGGGAAGTTAAATATAGGTCCATGTTCACAAAGCAAGTGAGTGAGTAACTCAAGATTTAAACATAAGCCTCTGTCTGAAACTCTAAACCATTCCATACTATCATATACATATATGCTCAGTACTTTTAATTGCTCTGTTATTTCCAATGTATTCCATCACTATGAGGTAGCAGAGCCTTCTTCAACAAGGAACTGGGAACCAGGAATCTAATCTTAGCTCTTTATTGCCTATCTGTGTGACCTAAAGAACACTACTATTCATTTAACAAATACTTCTTAAAACATTTAGACCTGGTAATATGCATGATTATAGCAGAGCAAAAGAAATAGTGTTTGTAAAAGCACTATACATAGTACAAAGATAGGCAGTAGAATGTTATTAAAACCTTGGCATTTGGGGCTGGGGGTGTATTTAAAGCACTTGCCTAGTATACGCAAGACTGCAGGTTTGATTCCCCAGTACCACATACAAATTAGCTAAGCATGGCGATGCATGCCTATAATCCCAGCACTTAGGAGGCTGAGGCAGGAGGATTGTCATTGAGTTTGAAACTAGTCTGGGTGACCTAGAGCATTTAGGACCAGCCTGGAGTACAGAGTGACACTGTTTCAAAAACAAAACACATATACACACATACACACACACTGGCACTTTTATGCATCCTACTACTCACCTGTAAGGCCTGGAGACATGTCTTTCGGAAGCTGCTGCTGGTGCTTCCAGTCACCACATTTATGATGGAATGTACTGCCACAAACAGTGAGGCCTGCAATTTGTGATGAGCCTGGGAATACAGTAACAACAGAGGAGACCATATGAATCCCCAACTACTGCCTCAGAGAATTCCAAAGGGTCCAAGGATTTCATTCACAGCAAGATGGTCCCTAACAACAACATTTACTGAGATCATGACATATCTTTATGTCATGATCTATAAGAATTAAATCAAAATAAATTTTTAGAATGTTTTCTTCTTCTATAGTGATGACTTATTGACATCAGAAAAGACAAGCAATAGGACACTTATATTAGTTTGATTTCTTTCAAAAGGCAGAATTTACAGAAATTATCACAAAAAGGATCTACTAGGAAGGCTTACAAATCCAAGGATAGAGATAGTCTAAGATGGCAGCCTGCACATGCAAGAGCTTGAGTGTTCAATGGTTGGTCAGCTGCAAAGTAGAACTCCCATCCGGGACTGCAGGACAGCCAGTGAGAGTCTGCTGCCAGTCTCAGTTGTTCAAAGAATAATGGCGAAGACTGGAGCCTGAAGATTGGCAATTGAAGATCAGCAATGGTCAGACAGGCACAAGTCAAGACTGGAATGAATCTGTGATGAAGATCTGCGGTGTGTAGCAAGTCAGGGGTGGCATCCTTAGACAACTGCGTAGACCACAGCTTTCCCAGAGGAAGAAGCTATAACAATCTTTCTTTTTCCTTCCTTTAATGCAGTTTGAGTTTCAGTTGGGTCTGCCACATCCAAGTGGGTGTTCTTAGCTTATTCACTGGCCCACAAATCACTCGTACTCTAATCTGGGCTGGTTCTCAATTCCCAGTCTAGGTGTGGTTCCCAAACCCTAATTCAGGTGTGGCTCCTGATTACCTCAAATTGACATAATCTCTCCAACAGTCACAACATTGTACAAAAAAAATACATTTAACTGTTTTCCCCCATTTTATTGATACATATTATTGCAAAACCTAAGGTTTACAATGAAGTTGAGGATTTTGTGCACATACGAATCTTGTCAAGGTGACAAGGGCTTTCCCATTCTCTTTCTGTCCTACCCACTACCCAATCCTACCACTCTCCTCACCCTACCCCCTTTCACTTTGTTTTTTGTTTTAAGTTCTATAAGAGTTGTGATCTGGGTTTCTCATATCAGAGAGACCATTCAATGTTTCACTTTCTGCTTCTGACTCACTTCACTAAGCATGATGTTCTCAAAGTTTCTTCTGTTTGCCTGCAAACAGACTATATTTATTTTGCCTATCCAAGAGCAGGGGATGCCTTTCCATTTTCTAATGTCTCCTAAAACTTCTTTCTTCAATGTGATGTAGTTTTCTTTATATAAGTACTTCACCTCCTTGGTTAGGTATACTCCTAGGTATTTAATTTTTTGCTGAGCTATTGAGAATGGAATTGTTTTTCTGAGTTCTTGCTCAATAAATTCATTGTTGGTGCAGAGAAAACCTATTGATTTTTTAGTGTTATTTTGTAGCCTGTGATTTGGCTAAATTTTTTTATTACTTCCAGAAGTTTCATAGTGGGGTTTTTGGGATCTTCCATGTAGATAATCATATCATCTGCAAATAAGGAGAGTTTGATCTCCTCCTTACCAATGCAGATTCCCTTTATTTCATATTCTTGCCTGATTGCTATGACAAGTGTTTCAAGGACTATGTCGAATAAGAGTGGTGAAAGTGGGCGGCCTTGTCTTGTTCCTGATTTGGGAGGGAACGATTTCAATTTTTCTCCATTTACTATGATATATGCAGTAGGCTTAGCATATATGGCTTCTATGAGTTTTAGATGAGGCCCTTTTATACCTATTTTTCTCAGTGCTTTTACCATGAAGGGGTGCTGGATTTTGTCAAAGGCTTTTTCTGCATCAATAGAAATGATCATG
>PVKB01008189.1:0-20312 GCA_004027205.1 Ctenodactylus gundi | reverse complement strand
GGTGGGGGGGTGGGGGGGGGTGGGGCGGGTGGTTGGAGCACTTGCCTAGCAAGCACAAAGCCCTGGGTTCAATTCCCCAGCACCACATAAGGTAGGTGTGGGAGTGCTTATCTGTAATCTTAGCACGTGGGCAGCCGAGACAGGAGGATTGCTGTGAGTTCAAGGCCTGCCTGGGCTGTGTAGTGAATTCAGGACTGGACTACAAAGTGAGACTCTGTCTCAAAAAAAAAAAAAAAAAAAAGTGCAACCTTGACCCTTGACACACAAAGGCTTGCAAGAAAGAGATCCCAACATCTCGGGCTTCTCCAAGCCACTGCTTCTCATCTCCCTGGCACGCTGGAATTCCCAAAGCTCCAAGCCCACCCCCAGAAATTCTGATGAGATTCACCTGCCCTGTGACAACACTGAAATTCTGAAAGCTGTCCACGTGACTTTAAGTGGCGGCCCACCGAGAATCTAGAGGCCCAAAATGGCTCAGCTACAATGAATAGAGAACCCGAGCAAGGACGCCCTGAGGTAGAGTTTGTTCTCGTTCTTTACTGTACGCTAGATTCCTTTGAGGAGGGTGTGTGTGTGTGTGCGTGCGTGTGTGACTGGGGCTAGAGCTCAAGGCCTTCACACTGAGCTATATCCCAAGTCCATTTTTTTTTTTTTAAAGACAAGGTCTTGTTAAGTTGCTTAATTACCTAACCTAGGCCGGGCTCACATTCGCTATCCTCCCAGCCTTAGGCTTCCAGAGTGCTGGGATTAGCAGCCTGAGCCCTGGGCCTGGCTTCCAGAGCTCTAGATGGCCAGGCTGCACTGCAAGAGATGCTCATGTATGTGGCATGGCAGGTGCTTTGGTGATATGTGTTTTCAGTTGGGTTAGCAGCTCAGCAGGGCTACATGACATCCAGCGCTTTTCTTCCCTCTGTCTTCTCTGAGTAGAGCTGGAGGGAGAACTTCCAGCTCGGCGGCCTGAGGGCCGTGGGCCCATGTTCTTGCCCATGGAATGTGAGTAGGAGTCTGTGCTGGGCTGGCCATATATGGCTTCTCAGGTCTGCCCCTCTCTGGGTTCCCTCTTCTTTGTGGAGGGGCGATGACTGGAATAGCCTTGAAGGCACACACTGAAGACAGGAAGAAGGCCACCTGTCAACACAAGAGACTCAGTCATCTGAGTATTGTGTTAGTTCGCACTCGAGCCACTTAGCAGCACCGGGCACCGTCTCTTTAACCTTGTAAACCTCTGTGAGGCAAGGATCATTACATCCATTTTACAGAGGAGGAAGCTGGGACCCAGCAAATCTCAGGAACTTGCTTGGAACTGCGTAGCTCGAAAATAAGGCGAGCAGGCTTCAAGCCAGGCTTTTCTTGTTTCAAGCCCCGGCTCGTCACCATAGGCTGTGTATCCTCCCGTGGATCGTTGAAAGTAAAAACCCGCATAGCTGGGAAAAATAAGGAGTTGATAGTTCAGCAGGAACATCTGTGCTTGATCCGAGGCTGAAGGTGTGGCTCTGCATTCACAGGCTTGGAGCTCAGTCCTTGGGCTCAGCAATCAGGTCTCCCGTCCCCTTACTTTTGTTTTATATGTTCCACGCCAGCTCTGAATGAGCTGCTCAGTCACTCTTCTGAGAACACTACCTTCTCATGTCACGTAGGTCCTCAGACACCTTCAGAACCTAACAGTTAAAGTCTAAATTCACCAGTGTTGTAACTGGCATAGAAAATGAATCCTTAACAGTTAGCTTTATTTTTCCATGGGCTCCAAGTCGCTTCTTCAAACCTTCTTGGCCCAAGAACTCCAGTGGTGAGCCTTTCTTCTCCTCAGTCCAGATAAGTGGACAGATGTACAGGTCTCCACAGGGAAGGGAGGAAGAGGTCCGGGCCCAGGAAGGGCTGCAACAAGCCTGGGCATGCCTCTGATCTCATTGTGTTCCCTGCCCCACTGTTCCTTGCTGTGAACGACACACCTGCACCCAGGGAGATGGTGATTTGGATGAGAAGTTCCTTCATTCTCCTTGCAGGTAGCTTTGAATAAATTCTATTTTCTTTATACGAAAATAATTCTTTGATTTGGTCATTGATCAGCAAACAAACTTGAACACAGGGACCTGAGTGGCACAGGCGGCTCTCCTGAGCTGGCCTTCCCTCCTGGTCTTTCCCTACCTAGGCACGCTGCTCCAGGCCAATGTGCTTATCCCTCTTCACTGAGCCGTCAACTTCTGGGGTGAAAAGTAATTTCTAATTCAGTGCCGTTGGTGTCAGTTATCTACTGCTGTGTAACAAAGCACTTTAAGACTTGGCGCCTTAAGAGGGTTTATTATTTCTCATAATTCTCCGGGTGACTGGGTGGTTCTCCTGTTGTTCTCACTTGGGGTTGTTTATGTGGCTTCCTTTGGCTGCAGCTGGTTGGACCAAGACTCCATTGAGACCTCTGTCCCATGCCTGGGGCCTTTGTTCTGTTGGGGGGGACACTGCTCAGGGTCCTCCTCAGTGTCCACAGGGCCTGAAGATTCACGAGCTGGCCCATTGCCCAGGGATTCTCTGCTCAGCCTTCCATCCTTTGATGACCCTACACTTCCTGACACTGCTTCTAACAGTGGGCAAGCAGAAGCTACTGGACCTCTTAAAACTCAGGCCTGTGATGTATGTAATATTGTAGGACCCAAGGCACAGGCTTGTAATCTAAGCACTCTGGGCAACTGAGGCAAGAGGATTGCTAATTTGAACCTAGGCTGGGTACTGTAAGGACTTAACAAGACCCTCTCAAAATTAAAAAATAAAAACAAACAAATAATAAAGGGCTGGGGATGTAGCTCAGTGCTAAAGCCCTGGGTTCAATCCCTGGCAGAGCAAGTAGGGACAATGATAAAATCGATGTGAGTTCTACCACATTCTGTTGGTCCAAGCAAGTCACGGGGCCAGCCCAGATAGACTTCACCTCTTGAAAGGAAAAGCGTCAGAGAAGCTGTGGTCATCTCACCTCTGCCCACTTCCTGCCCTTTCTGCCCCTGCTCTCCCGGCTGGTTTTTTGCAGCATGGCCCCAGTAGAGTGTGCGCCGGGTGGGCTCCAGGGCTCGGCTTATCTAGGTTTGAATCCCACCTCCACCGCTTTCCTACTCTGTGAGGCTGAGCAACTCACCCAACTTCTCTGTGCCTCAGTTTGTTCAACCACAAGTTACAGGGAAACATGAATCCTACCTTACAGGGTGATTACAAGAATTAAAAGAGCCTATAGAAAGTGCTAGAATGGTGACTGGCTTCCCATAAGTGTTTTATAAATGTCACCTAGTTTTAGCATTTTGGAAATCTAGTTCTTAGTTGGTGCAGAACACAAAGGAATCGGACAAAGCCTGAGGTTTAGGCTCCAGGGAGAGGAGGATTAGGAAGATATATATACACAAATCCCAAAGGAGCTGCCTTGTGAGCCTCGATTTAGTTGATGATCCCAGGAATGTTTCAGGGAAGGGTTCTTAGGCCTTCTAAAATTGTTCCCCCTAAGCCAGAGCCTGTCTGTGACAGGCTGGAGCCCCACCCCCTGTGCCCTAGAAGGGAAGCTCATAATTTCTAGAGGCTCAGTTTACCCAAGGTAGCAGTGCTTTGCCCCATCCTCTAAGCCCGGAACTCCCAACAGGGCAGTACCTTCACCCTGCGCGATGGCCCTTTTGAGATCAAAAGCAGCAGCCCACAGCAGCAGCTGGTCTGCAGAATTCTGGGTCCTGACAATCCCGGAATTGGCACATGGCACTCGGAGCCCCGAGCAGCAGCGATCTGCCGCAGCAGAGTCAGGGTAGCAGCCCCAGCGACGCCCCCACATGCGACCGGGGCCGAGCCCACAGCCCAGGCCGGGTGGGAGCTGGGCCAAGCGCAGCCTTTGGGTACCAGTCTCTCCCTGAACATTTGGCCCGTTCCGTGGCTCGCGAGCCCTCTTTCTCCGCTTCCCTTCGCCCTGTTTTGTAAGAGCTTAATCATTGATCTTCGCGAGGGAGAGGAAGGGGGACATGGTTCAAGCACTCCCAGACACCGAGAGGGATCGCCCTAATATACCGGGCCAGACTTTCCTTGGGGGAAGGCTGAGATCTGTCCGCCTTAATTCACCTGGGACTTCTGCAGCAAGCCACCGCGCTATTATTTATGATTTGTTCTGCAGCACACAGCAGGAGAGATGCAAGTGATTTGTAGAGCTTAGGCCCACGACGCTGGGATGAGTTTGTTTTGTGGGTCGACTGTTTCCGGCCGTATTTGTAGAGGTAGCGAGTACGAGCACTTACAGGCCACTGTGCCAGGCGCGTGGGCGCAGGGGCTGCAGGATGAGCGAATGAGGTGTGGGCTCGGGCGTCTTCCTAGCACCACATTCCTCCTGGTCCCCGGCTGTCGCAGGCCCTGAGGGCGTCAGGGCGTCAGGCGGGAAGCACTGGCCCACACCTACGGGACGGAGCCTTTCTGCGCGAGCAGGCCCTGGATTGCCTGCCGCGGTCTGCAGAGGCCACAGCGCCGCCGCTGTGCCCGGAGAGAGGTTTCCACGGCAACCGGGGCTCACGCTGCGGGGGCCGGGCTGGCTCTGCCCGGCTCGCGCCTGCTCCTCCCTGGATGCGCGCTGTCTGAACCTCATAGGGCGGTGGGAACATCTGAATAAAGGCAGAATATTTAGAAGAGCTGCGTCTTCAGTACCGCTTGGGTGCTGGGCGGGAGGATTCTACGGTTTGGACGGACAGTGCCGGTGTCAGGAGTCCGGGAGCGGTGATCCACGCTGACCGCACCGACACGAGGCGGGAGCAAGTTCAAGCTTAGCCTGCGCGGCTTAGTGACTTAGTGAGGGACATGGTTTCAAAAGTCAAAAATTAAAAACGGGGCTAATATGAAGCTCAGTGTGAAGGTCCTGGGTTCGATACCCCAGTATTACAACTTAAAAAAAAAAGATCTGCTGTAGCCCATCTCCCCTGTTCCCTTTGTCGACCTCCAAGAGATTTCAGTAGGGTTTGACTTATTTTTCAATTACTGCTGCTGTCTAGCTGTTCTTTGTTTAAATATGGTCTAGGTGGAAACTCAAAAGGAGTTTTGGGGGCCTGAGTAGCACAGCAGTTTGGGCACTTGCCTGACAGGCACAAGGCACTTCCCTAGTGCCTTGAGTTCAATTCCGCAGCACCACATAAGCCGGGCGTGGTGGCACATGCCTGTAATCCAAGCGTTCCAAAAGCTGAGACAGGAGAATTGTTATGAATTCAGGGTCAACTTGGGCTATATAGTTCAGCACCAGCCTGGACTGCAGAGCAAGACCCTGCCTCAAAAAAAAAAAAAAAAAAAAAAAAAAAAAAAAAAAAAAAAAAAAAAAAAAAAAAAAAAAAAAAAAAAAAAAAAAAAAAGAATGGTTGGACCTGGAGCTATTGGGGTTATTTGACTTTGTCATCAAATAGCTATGACCATAATTTAAAGGTGGAAGTAAATATTTTTCAATGAATTGCCCTTTGGTGTGTAAGACTAAGAGATATATTAGCTGTACAATCTGGGAAAAGAAACTCGAGGTCTACATTTCAGCCTAGAAAAATACCACAGGAATGGAAAATATACAAATAATTTTTTGTAGTACTGGGGATTGAACTCAGGGCCTTCATGCTGAGCTACATCTTCATTTCATTTTTTTTAAAAAAAATTTTATTTGTGACAGGGTCTCGCTAAGTTGGTAAGTTGTCTAGGCTGGGCTCAAGCTTGTGATCCTTCTGCTTCAGCCTCCCAGAGAGCTCAAGTTCAAAACCCATCACTAGGCCTGTCATCCCCGTTTTAAGAGTATCTCACCTTTCCAGTGGTATCATCACATAAGAAATTCTTACAATTAAAAATAGAAGTTTAGATGTTGTTTAATATTTAGGGCATTTAATTTGCTCCTTCTCATGGCTTTCAAGCCTGGGGGGACTAGTAAGTCAGAAAAAATCAGTTTCCATGGGGTGGACTGAAGAAAGAATGTGAGTGAAGGGTAGTAATTGGAAGTGTGTAGATTTGTGGATGGTCGCAAGGACACCCACCTGTGCATGCCACCAAGTCAAGTTGTGGAACATTTCCAGCCCTGCAGAAGCCCTCCTTACAGGCAGCCGCTCTTCTGACTTCCACCCCCACGAACTCATTTTTGAGTACTTCTGTGTATACGGTGGAAAGCACATTTCCTCCTGACCTCGCTCTCCCCACAGAGGTGACTGTGTCATAGAATTTCACCTTGCATGTTTATCCTTCTGATTTTTCCCCCGGGCATATACTTGTCACTATTCTTTGCATGGTGAATGGTAGAAAATTCTTTATATGCTGGCTTAAATTTTAGAAAGAAAACATAAAAAGAGTTTATTTATGTAACAGAATAATCCCAATTTAGCTGACTTCAGGTACAGTTTGATCCAGAGAATCAAAGATGAGATCCTGGTTTTCTACATCTCGAAGCTCAACCTTTATCCTTCAGCACATGCCCTGCTTGGTAACCAGTGGCTACGGTAGGTTTGATGTCAGAGCTTCACAGCACCTGCGTCCCCCTATCTTCTGGCCAACTCTCATCTCCTCGCTGCCTCCTGGCGTTTCCTCTGTCTCTCAATGGTGTAAATGGGCTTCACGATGTTCCCTGAACTAATAATCACGGCGACCCCAAAAGATGAAAGATACTGATTGACTTTAGCCAATATCCCCGAGCTGGGTCATTTTACCAAAATATGTGGCTAAATATATGCATCAAGCTGAACGTCGTCCCAGCATTCTAGGAGGAGGCTATGGCAGGAGGAGCACAAATTTCAGCTCAGCCTGAGAATTTTAGCAATGTAATGAGACCCTGTTTCAAAATAAAAAGTTTTAAGGCTGGGGGTATAGCTCAGTGCAAAGTCCCTGGGTTTGATCCTCAGCAGAAAAACAAAAACAAACAAACAAAAAGTGAGTCATGTTGCCAAAGGGAAATCAAATGAACTTTGTCCAGAGAGAAATAACAGCTGACACCAGCCTCCCAGCCCAGGGCAATTTCCTGTGTGATGGCGCATTGTGTGGTTATCAAAATCTACTGCAGAGAGCAAGTTCCGGCTTTCTGGTCAGGAGAGGTTGTCCCGGGCAGTCTGGGCTTCATCCCAAAAGACTGTCACTGTGTTTTATTGTCATTTTCCCTTTCTGCTAATAGTAAAGAAATGGGAGATAGTCTTCGGGGCAGAATCTTAGGGGTTTTTAAGGTGAAGGACAGTTGCTTTGAGCATATTCTCAAAGCTAAGTACTGACTCTTGTGTCCAGCTCACAGGCCCACTCCTAGTCTAAAAAGAATTTTATTTATTTATTTATTTATTTATTTTGCTGATTTGCTGAACTGCGTTTCATTCTTCCTTAATAGTGTCACTTTCTGAAGCGGTGGGATCGGGCTCGCAACCTTTACAGTTGTCCTTTCAGATGTGCTCTGGAAGAAAGAGCCTGTCATCCGGGGGGACTGTTCATCATCTGGCGGTGTGAGTTAAGAGTCCTCTGCAGCTCCTAGCAACTAGACAACCTCTTGGTTGTCTTAATCGGATATATTCTTCCTAGAGGTCATGCATACAGGGGTTCCTAACTCTTGGGCCATGAACTAGAACTGGCTCGTGACCTGTTAGGAAGTAGTCCACACAGCAGGAAGCGAGGAGCAGGCCCAGCATGCAAAGCTTCACCTATATTTATGCTCCCCACCACTCACATTGCCACTTGAGCTCCGCCTCTTTTTGATCGGCAGCAACACTGAATTCTCCTGGGATTATGAACCCCGGTGGGAGCTGAACGCAAGGGACCTGGGTTGTGCACTGTCTATGAGAACCTAGTGCTTGACGAGCTGAGGTGGAGCTGGGGCTGTGACGCTAGCACCATTCCTTCCACTTCCCTAGTTTGTGAAAAAATTGTCTTCCGTGAAACTGCTGCCTGGTGCCAGAAAGGCTGAGGATCACTCTTAGTAGATGAGGGATCTTTTCCCTAAATCAATGCCGGCCAGAATCGTGAAGCTGACGAAAGCAAAAATAGCTTTGATTATAAATGGCCTACATCGATCTCAAGGGTCACTGTTTCCCACTTGGAAACAAAGCTAAATTTGTGGGCCATTTATGGGCAGTCGTAAAAATGCTTTCCTTTCGACTGACTTTACTATAACCGGTAGTATAATCCTCATAAATCTCTCCAGCTTCTTTCTTCCTCAACAGTGGGAATCTCCTTTAAATGCGAACCCTAATCCAGACCTCTCGAGAGCTGTTTCTGCTTTCTGAAAGCATCAAAATGTGTCTAGCTTATCTTGCTTTCTCCTGTTTTCCAGACTCGTGAGAACATCTTTCCATGAGCTCTGGCTTCTTGTATAACTCAGAGGTTAAAGTGGATCTTTGAAAATGAGGACTCTTTAGCTGGGTACAGTAGGGCATGCCTATAACCCCAAATCTAGGAAGCTGAGGCAGGCGGATAGCAGGTTGGAATCCAGCCAGGGCATCATAACCAAGATACTTTCTCAACATAAAAAAGGGGGGCTGGGGAAGTGGTTCAGTGTGACGGGCCTGTGTTCAATCCCAGTACCTGCCTCAAAAAAGAAATTAAATTAAATTAAATTAAAAATAATTTTAAAGTCAAACTGTTTCTTCCCCTTCCTTGCGCCAAGGGTGGAAACCAGCCTTCCCAGCCTTGGTGCCGAAGAGGCTTCGGTAGAATCTGACTTTCAAGCTTTCCTGGGCCCTGCAAACCCCACTACGCCGGCATAGGTGGATTTTCTCCCTTTGTTCCACCAATTCTATAAATTGGAGTGCTTTCTTGCTCCAGGGAGGTGTACCAACTGTGCTCCTGATCCAGCCAAATTCAGAATCAGCTCATTTTTCCATTTTTAGAGGATTTTCCAAAATCTCGATGGCCAGCAGGCAAGCAAATCCTGGTTAGAGGCTGATTCAGGCCTCTGGTGGGGCCGTGCAGGGTAGCACGTCTGGTGGAAAACAGCAAGGTGGATTGAACAGTAGGGTCACTGCACCTTGGACCTGACCATGACTGTCCGGTCGCAGGAATGACAAAAAATGAAGCAACAGAGTCCATACAGTGTGTGTCTTAGCTAGCCTTATTTTATTTTCTGGGGACCTTTGGCTGGTTCCAAGTGTTAGACAGGTAACCAGACCTGAGCTGGTCTGAGATCCAAAATAGCAAGCTGTGCTTGTTATAGTTAAATGAAGAAAGACTTCCGCACACAGTGCGTGTATAATCATTTATGAGGTCTCAGAACCAGTTTCCTCAAGGAGCCTAAGGACATGTGAAGGCTGTACATTGTACACAAGCACTAAGACCCGGATCTGTCCCTTTCTGGGACCAGGATGCACAGCATACTTGGTGGCCAGAGCTGACAACCCAGTGATACCAGAAAGGGAAGCAGTATTTAAACACTCTCTGTCCTGGGCTAAAACCTGCTTTAGGTGAGAATTATTTTTCAGTGAACTTCTTTCTTAAGATTCTGATATGATCATGATACCCAAGGGAGCACTGACCATTGAAGAAGAGTAAGGATGCCATTTTGCAATTGCCATATAGTCCCTAAGAAAAATGTTGGTAAGCATCGTAATCACCATAGTTCCCTGAGTCTCAGGAGTAACTAACTCTTGTGTGCACAGAAGACAGTCAAACTATTACTCAGGGCAGATGCTTACATGGCCTGCCTGCCTTCTCACTTGAAGGTGTCAATTTCCACATCTGCTTTACAATAAACTGTACATACACTTCTACGTGGCCACCTAAGTGTCATGGCTGAATTGTTTTATTGAAGGCATGGAGGGACAAGGGCTGGTTGCTAGTGATGTCAGGACCCAGCTTCCCAGTGGACAGGGGGACGGTGTTACTTGACATGATCATGTGTTTGTGGGGCTGGGGGAGGCTACTGGCATCCAGCGGGTCGCCCACAATGCTGTCAAACACTTCACAATCCTCGTGATGACCATCGGGCCGAAGAGATTTCCAGCTCCAAATGCCAATAGTGTGAGGAGAAACCTTGTGGTAGATCATGTCCTTACATTGGTATTCTCTGTTTGCCTGTTCTTCTATCTTCAGTTCTTTTCTTGTTTTGTTTTGTTTGGGGTATGGGGGTGTGAACCCAGGACCTTCACTCTGAGCTATACTCTCAGCCCTGTTTTTGAATTTAAAAAATTTTGAAACAAACTCTTGCAAATCACTAAGTTGCCCAGGCTGGGCTCCAGTTTCCAATCCTCCTGCCACAGCTTCCCAGAGTGCTGGGATTACAGTCGTGTATCAACTGTATGTGGTGCTTGGGTTTGCTAGGCAGGCACTTTAAATGCTGAGCTTTCCTTCAGTCCCAAGAGATGTATGAGCAGTGTGGAGTCATGCCTCCCTCCCTCTCCCCCTCCCCTTAGTTCTGGTGTCCTGGGATGCAGTCCAAGTACCACAGTGGTATACGGCATCTTGGTTAGCATGATGAGAGGTGTGAACTAAAGTTTCTGAAAGCTTACATCAAACATCCAACAGACTGACTGATTAGATTCTCAGTGATTTACCGAGAGTTTGGAATGTTGCTTGTTTCACAGCCCAATTGTCTCAGGCTGTCTTAGCCCTGTTATGGCCACATTTGTGGTCCCTCTTCTCCCCATCTGACCTTGTTCTCACCAATGTGTTTGAAGAATGCCTTAATTATAAAAACACTGCAAAACTGTTAAAAGGTGAGAATAAAATTCAGGGGCTACCTGAATCTGTCTCCTCGGGCCACGGTCACTTACATTGGGCTCTACAGTAAGTAAAATGTCATTCTCTTTGAGGTAAGAGCTCTGTTTTTGCATAGACAGAGAGTAATGACAGATTCCAGAAAACAAACAAACAAATAAACTCTACCTCCCACCAAGCACCAAGAGATCACAGAATCTGAAGGGCATGTGGTCTCCAGAATGACAGGTGGAGTCTCTATCATGGAATTGATTTTTATATTTTTCTGTTATTAGTCTTTCCCTATTTTTAAATATTAAATTTAAATACAGAGGAAAGTGTACCTATCATACACATGCAACCTGATAAATTTTAAAAATCTGATTGCACGTGGGTAGCTAGAACTTCAACTGGGACATGGAACCTTACCAATAACTGGAAATCCCCACCCTTCCTTACAGTTAGGACCTCAGTGCCCAGCCCAGTTTGGTTGCTGGGTCTGGAGCCCAAGGACTAGCACAGATGAGGCCAGTGCTCCCCCAGACAGCTGCATCCTCAGCCTCCCACGGGTCATTCCTCATGACAACACAGCAAAACAGAATTTTGAAAGCTAGACTTTATTTTCCCTTAGGAAGAAATGGTTTCTTCAGAATTCCGGGAGCCTACGGCTTAATCCGCCAGTCCCACCTCTTCTCGTCCAGGTGGGCAGACAGAACATGTGGGTGCTGCACCAGGAGGGCAAAGTTCCACAGGCCAGAAAGGGCTGAAACAGGCCTGGACGTGCCTCCCATCTCACTGCATTCCCTCCTGCAATGTTCTGTGTTGTAAGAGACCCTAGCACACCTGGGCAGAGGAGAGGATGGTCTGGATGAAGAGACAGGCCCCTCTGTTACTGGGGACCTGAGTTCTGGTGCAGTGGAGAACCAGCTACTCGCTTTCATTAGTTCTTGTGCCCTCGGTGAGAAGAATTTAGTCAGGACACCTAAAGAGCTGAACAGAAGTATGGATAGAATTTATTGCATAGTGGATAAACAGTTGCAACTTTAAGCAAGAACACCTGGCCACGAAGGCACCTGAGTGTCCAGGTACGGAGATTCACACTTTCAAACAAGAAGGCCGACAGGACCACCACGCTGTCTGCCCCAGAGCAATTTGAATACATTTTGATGCACTGATAAGTTAGTTCTGGGTCAGGGAAGCGGGGTAAATATGACACCTTGAGTATCAACATTTGGAAGTTATTTTGGAATTTGCCAAATGTCTTCCTGTCCTTTCCAAAGGGTCAGCCCTCCCTCTGGGTCTTAATCATGCAAGCAACTTGAGAAAGAAACTTAGGAGAGATAAGTTCTTAATTTAAACTAAGTCCCAGCCCAAAGTGGGAAGGGCTATATGGAGTGTTTCTCTTTCTAGCATCACTGGACCCCAGCTATGGCAGCCAGAAATGCTGGATGCCTCCTTTGGGTCTGAGGCTTGATATTGAATTATAACCATATCCAAGGAGGTCTTTTTCTCCACCTTCGGGTCTGCTGATGTCTGACCACGTGCCTACCACCTCCATCTCCTCCAAGTCATCTTTGAACAGATTCTTTTTCCTTTCCACCAAAATAGAAGGTTCCTTTGATTCAGTTACCGGCAAGTAAACCCCAACTTGAGCCCATGGCCCCAAGGGGCTGCTGACATCTTCACATCTGGTAGCACAGATTGGTCCTACCTATGTTTGTAACTGAATTGAATGGAATCAGAAGGTACATGCTTGTTTGTCTGTACTATTGGCTCCACCACCGATATGTTGGGTGTGAGATTCAGCTATATCCAACCTGTCGCCCACCAATTTTTTTTTGTTCTGGATTATCTAAAACATTATAACTAAAAAATCTGAAAAGAAGTGTCCTTAAAGAAATGCATTCCACTATATTATATTTATTTGCAGCCTAAGTTCCTCTTCACTCAGAAACACAAGGGTAAAAAAATGTTGCGTGGCAGGTTGCACATGCCTGATTTATATGGTCGCATGTTTGGGATAGATAAGGGTCCGGGTTAGGGTTAGGGTTTGTCTACTTGTCATTCTTGTTGCTGTATAATGTCTCACTGTATCAAAGCATCAAGTTCAGTCTGTCCCACTGTTGATGAATGGCTGTGTGGTTAACATTTTAATGTCTTTTGGTAAGTGTATGAACAGAAGTATGTGTGGTTGGCTCCCAGCAGTAGACTTTTTAAAAATTAAGAATTTATTTATTGATTTATTTGTTATTTATATAGTTTGTGGTCCTGGAGATCAAACCCAAGGTTTTCACAATAAGCTATATCCCAAGCTCATTTTTTATTTTTAACTTTGAGATAACCTTACTAAGTTGCTAAATTGCCCAAGCTTGAGTTTCAGCTCCTTGCTTCAGCTCCCTAGAGTGCTGGGATTACAGGTCTCTGTCACCAGAAGAAGTAGGATTTTGAAAGATAAGCGGTTTCTCTAGCTTCCTCATGCAGAAACTGTCACCTCTGCTGCAAGGGGCCTTCCCACAGAACCAGATTGTCAACATTTTTCTGGGCCATTTGGTGGACCAAATCCTGTCTACAGGTACATACTCATAGCTCCGGGGCTTGGTCCACCTCTCCTATAAATAGTGCTCCTGCACATAGAGGCGAAGACGGAGGCCTGGACTCACCTGGACCGCAGAGTACGAGCAGACTTGTCACGAAAAAGCCTTTCAGGATGCATCAGTGACAGGAATACACAGATTTATCAGACAAAGCTGAAGAAACCCACACTCAGAGGAAAGAAAGTATGGTGCTCAGGAGAGGGACGCATTGTGGTCTGCGGCTGGGAGGGTTCCCATGTTTAGGGGTGTCCTCAGGGGTGACCTGGGAAGTGCTCGTAGTATTTGTATGTGTACAGCCTGTCAGGTTACACGGTACTGGACTGGGGTAGAGTGCAAACTGTCAGCATGTGTTTGATGTTTAGATACGGCATCCAATTACCAGCGCTGTCTCTGAGGGTGGAAGGCAGTGCCATCTGTGAATCTGTAGAGCTGAGGCCAAGCACAGACTCAACTTACAAGCAAAAAGCAAATGCCCAAGCCACGGGTTTGCTGTATCTCTGAGACTCTTAGGAAAAAAAATGTTTAGGTAAGATGCCTAGTAGAGAAAAAAGGCATTTTAACCTTTGTTAACAGTTTGTGCGTGTGTGTGTGTGTGTGTGTGGTACTCGGGATGGAACCCAGGGTTGGACCTTGAGATCCTCCTGCCTCAGCTTCCCGAGGGGCCTGGGATTACAGGTCTGAGCCACCACACCCAGCACCTTCCGTAGCTTTGGTTGTCTCCTGTAGCTGTAGTTTTCTTTTTAAAAAACCATTTCAAAATGACAATGTTCCTTATCTCCTTACTTACTGCCTTTTATCCCTTTCTGTACTCAGGAGTGAGCCCAGGGCCTTCACACTGACTGATCTATCTCCTCAGTCCATTTTTCAATTTTTTTAAAAAATTGAGAGAGTCTTGCAAATTTGCACAAATTGAGCTCAGACTTGCATCCTGCTGTCTCTGCCTCCTGGAGCACTGGGTCCCCGGCCTGTCCCACCAGGCCTGGCTTCTCTGCGTGTCTGCCTTCCATCTATATTTTTCTATCCTGAATCATATATTGTCCTTCACCCTTTGTTCTGCATTCTGTGATAATTATGTCATCATTACCAATAAATTATGCCTGTAGAAATTTCTTCCTGGTTTCATACAGATTTATCTTTTCAAAAATCCTCAGCTAAAAAGTAGCAGGTTTTGGGTTCTGTTCGAATGTTTATTTTTATCATTTAAAAAATTTTAATTTTATTGCATTTGCAGAATTAGTACTCTTATTTTAAGGGGAGGGGTAAAAATCTGTTCCCCTGCCTGACCCCTTTACAGCACATCAGGGGGGAAAGCAGCAGTGGTCTGTGTCCAAAATTATAAAAACTTTCGGTTAATTAATAATTGCTGGCAACAGGCCATTTGAATCTCCTGGTCTCATTTCTCCGGTCGATCTTCAGACCCAGAGGTCACCGCAACTTTGGAGGAGAAGACTATTCCTTTCCCAAAAGTCAAGGGAAATACAAAAAATGAAATTGGTGATTAAAGATGTAAGTTAATTAACGCAGTCATTTTGGCTTAATTAATTAAAGTCCAGTTTTTTTTTTTTCTTCAGCAAACCTGAAAATACATTCTCCTCTAGCTACCAGACGTGTGCAGAAATCTGTGGGTTTTCCTGATGAATTTACAGTTCTCATATCCACAAAGAAAAGAAATACTTGTAAAGGAATCATAGGGCTGGGAGAATAGAGCAGCTTTTAGGTGCTTGCCTCGCAAGCGCAAGGCCCTGAGTTCAATTCCCCAGCACCACATACACTAGGTGTGATGGTGAATGCCTGTAATCCCGGCACTTGGGAAGCTGAGACAGGAAGATTGCCTGAGTTTGACAACAGCCTGTAATGAGTTCAGGACCAGCCTGGACTACGGAACAGAGACCCTGTCTCAAAAAAAAAAAGACCCTGGAATAATTATGCAACAATACCACCCCCAACTGTCACACACATGCACACAGCAACGTTCACACACACATACTCTTGCGCTTTTAAAAAGGATGGTTCCTTTGGTGCTAACAATGTAATTTTTCCAACTGAAAAAATGTAATAATTTGTTTTAGAGAAACAATCCTTTGTCTAATAATCACTCCTTTTTAACTGCTATGGTTTGCACATATCCTAAAAAAGGTTAAAAGGTTTCTTGTGGTGAAAGTTTGGTTCTTGGAGTGGCCATGTTGGTAGACGGAGGAACCTTGAAGAGGTGAAACCTATTGGAATGTCATCCCGTCCCTGGGTGCTGTCCTTGGAATTGGCTGGTACGAAATGACTCAGTTCTTCTCTCAAGAGTGAGTTGTCCTGGGCTGGGAGCCTAGCTCGGTGGTTACAGTGCTTGCCTGGCGAGCCTAAGAGTCTGTGTTTGATTTCCAGCACCACATAAAGATCAGCTGGGTGTGGCCCCACACACCTGCAATCCCAGTACTTGGGAGGCTGAGACAGGAGGATTGTCATGAGTTTGAAGCCAGGTTGGGCTACACAGTGGGTTCAGGACCACCCTGATCTACAGAGTGAGACCCTTTCTGAAAAAACAAGACAAAAAAATACCAAAAAGAATTGTCGTGAAAGAGTAAAGCTCCCTTCCCACTGTCTGGTTTCCTGCTGTGCGGTCTTTTCCCCATCCCAACCCCAACATGCCTGCGTGGTCACTCGGCAGAACTCAGTCCAGCCAAGGAGCCCTCTCCAGGCCTAGCAGATGTTGGCATCTGGCTCTTTAACTTTCAAAAGTGGGAAATAAATAAACCTTTCTTCAGATATTTTGTTATAGCAATGAAAAAAGATCTAATACATTAATCTGATGTTTGATCACTTTTTTTGGTGGCACTGGGGATCAAGCCCAGGGCTTTCCCACTGAGCTACATCCCCAGCCCATTTTTATTTTTGGTTTTGAGACAAGATCTGTATAAACTGCTAAGTTGCCCTTGCTGGGCTTGAACTTGTGATCTTCCTGTCTCCCAAGATGTTGGGATTATAGGTCTGTGAAACCAGGCCTGTCTTGATTGATATGTATCCAATATATTGATCCAATGTGAAATACACTATTGTATAATCATTATTACCACCAATCTTCAAACCTTCTTCATTTTCCTAAATTAAAATGTCATAGCTATTAAATAATAACTTCCCATTGCTCCCTACCTACCGTCCATTCCCGGAAACTGGCCTTCTGGGTGTGTATCCAGTGGAATCACACAGTATTTATACTTTTATTCATGACTCAACTCACCTAGTCTAATGCCTTCGAGTTACACCCATGTTGTAGCAGATGGCAGCATTTCTTTCCTTTTAAGGCCAAATAAGATTCCATTGGACTTGTAAACCATATTTATTTATGCATTAATTTGTTAGATATTTGGGTTGCTTCCATGTTTTGACTATTGTGAATTATGCTGCTATAAACACGAGTGTGTACAAATATCTGTTCAAGGCTCTGTTTTCTGTTCTTTTGAGGTGGAATAGCTGGCTCATGTGGTAATTTTATGGCTAAAGCTTTGGCAACTACCATACTGTTTTCCTCTAAGACTGCACTGTGTGTATTTCCACCAGCAATGCATAAGGGCAACGCTGGTGAACCTACCAAATCTGAATAGCTTTTGTACGCATCACATGACCTTAAGACCTGTGTTTGACTATGTACCTATTTTTTAGCCATCCATTTACAGAGATGTTCACAATGAAAATTAAGTATCGTGAATCAAGTTTTGTTTGGCGTGTGTCCAGCTGGCCCCTCTTCTGCCATGAGTTTGATTATTTTGAGCCTCTGTAGGAGATAACGCATGAACACATGCATAGCTCCCCACACAAGTCTGGGGCCAGGAGGCATGTAAGCATGGCTCGGTGAATCCTGGTGTCCTCACCATCACCCTGAGCAATAGAAACCTGGTCTCTTTTAGGAATTTCCTGTGGGTTTCAAACTGTCTTCTAGAGGTAGTTCCCTAAACAAGACTTCCTCGGATGATTTTTTTATTTGTCATTGACTCCATCTTTGAAAATTTTAGATGGATTCTCTCATCCTTCAGTCTTCTAATTTGCTCTGTCCTGTGTCCTTAAGAATTTTGCTAACCTTTGTCTAGGAATTTGTCCTCATTTTTGGGTCCATGTTTTTATTCATTCCCTGAGAGACATCCAGAAGGAAGGTGAACATTTTTTGCCAGGAATTTTTCATGATCATTTTTGTGGTCACTTGAAAGGCAAGGAGTTCTTTAGCGTTTCAAATGTGTGGGCTGATGGACTCGCTTCTGCTTAGCTTGTAGAGCTGACTTTGGTCAGTTCAAGTTGAAAGCAGGTGCAAGAGGTAGGGGAGTGCAGAGCATCCGTGCCACCACAGGAAGTGGCTCTCTGAAGCCTTTCCACCCTCTCCATGAATGCTGCCAAAGGACCTACCCATGGCTCCCTCACTAGTTTCCCTTTGTCTACAGACACATCCATCTTCCAAGTAAGGTAGTGGTGAGAGTTGTGACTCAGAGTCATAACGTGCATGTTTCCCCTGTCTCCACAGATGATTTCTCGCTGTCCTGAGGCCCCCTTCTCTGGCCTGTCTAGATTCATTCCTGAGATAATTTCTTCCAGTCTCCAACACTAAATAAGTCTGAATGCATGCAACTCTCCAGTGAGTGTCCTCAATCTTTTCTTCTTCCTAAAGCTCTAACTTGGTCTGTCTGACAGCCTAGTGCCAGTTCAGATCAATGCCTAGGAAGAGCGTTAAGTTGAACACATCTTAAGTCAACTTATTTATTTATCTAGCCAATAAAACTTTCAGCTTCTTCCCTCTTTCCCAGCTTTGTGAATGGCTCCACCATTCGTGCAGGAGCTCAGGCCAAAATTTTTATTGTCACCTTCAACTTTTTATCCTTTGCTGTCATGTCTTACTCAAACTGCAAATCCTGTCGCTTTGATTTTCACAATACTTCTACAAGCCTTCCGTTTCTCATCTCCTTCACCACCAGTGGCTTTCCCCTGTCCCTGTTGCCTCTTTTCTGGGTTCCTGCCATGGTTTCTACACTGGACACTCTACTTCCATGCCAGGCTGTCTCTAGTCCAGCTGCCACAGAGTTCCCAAGATTGAGCTTTCAAAAATACTAGTCAGATCAGTCCCTTTATGCCAATGTTCTTCTCCTTTTGATCCCAGAACATAGCTGGAAGTCTGACATACTCTCGCTGTGTTTCCCTGGCTTATTTCCTCATGGTATTGGGAGATCTGTTCACATGTTGCCTTCTCTGAGGGGCCTGCTCTCACTGCTTGGTGTGAAATCACTTCTCACCTACGTAGTAGGTTGTACCCTATGAGGTTGCTATATTTTTAGATAGAAACTGGAAGAATATTATTGATTGTCTAGTGTCTGTTCTGCCATGTTGCTTTGAGGATCTGGTCTCTGGAGCACTGGCTCCGGCTCTGGCTGTGGCTGTAGTCCCACCATGTGATTCCACCATTTTCCAGATGCCCAACCATGGATGAACTGAAACCTTCTGAAACTGTAAGCTACAAAAAAAAAAAAAAAAAAAAAAAAAATGCCTTTTTCCCTGAAGTTGTGGATGTTAAGTATTGGGTCACAGCAATGAAAAAGTAACTAAGACAATTACTTGCACTCTTTTGAGACATAGTTCATTATCATCTTATTATTCCTGTTATATTAATCAGAAAATCTGAATCCAAACCAGTCATTTTCACCAAGAAAGAACTGGATCGAAGGAGTTGGTTGAGTAGTGGAGAAAATAAAGAGTGGACACTGGGGCACCAAGGAAATTGTAACTTCCGGAAGCACCCACTGCCCCCGTACTGGGGGCAAAGGATGAGGCTGCTAGGACCAGGGGCTCAGAGTGGGGTCCTTCAGGCTTGTACCCAGAGCTCAGGGCGAGGGGATCCAGCTGGCTGGTGTGGGCACTCCTGAGGGGCCGACTCTGGGAGAGCAGACAATGACTGCCGGAAAACCAAACCAAACCACTGTGAGGGTGAAGCTGGCAGAAGAAGAGAACGAACAGGAAGAAGCACATCCGCTCCCCCTCATCAGGCCTCAGCGTCTCCTGCCAGCATGTCACAGCCGACAAAGCAGAAACGTGGCTTGCAGAGTCCCAGCCACAGCATCACAAAGCGGAGCCCAAACGATGGTTGTGACACAGAAAGAACATTGTGCAGTGACCAGTACGATGCCCCTAGTGAGGCTCTGTGACCTTTCAGCCTCAGTTGCTTGACCTCTGTGATGGGCAGAATCACTGCCCGCCACCTTGAGGTTGCCCCAGGAATTTGGAGGGATCAGGAAACTGATAACGTGCACTGACAGCAGCCATAGCTCAGTATCTGAGAACTGCAGCCTCAGCGACAAGAGACAGGGAGGGATGCAGAGAGGAGAGAAAGGACAAAGAGGAGGGGGGTGATGGAGGGATTGTGGGAGGCGCTCCAGGCCCTCAGGAGTCACTTCTAGAGGGACACTCAGCACCACCGGGAGAAGGGCAGAGTCCATGCGGACTGGTCCCTTGTCTCCATGGGAAATCCTTTTCCACTCTGAGCAAATTACATGCTCCAGGTGCTTTTAATGACCCCAGGGGGTTGTTATTGTTTCTGTAAAATCAAGAGGAGCCAGAGGGATGAGATCATTTTCTAAAATGCAAAGACTTCAAGAGACAGCAGGAGGTCGTAATGAGTTAGTCTACACATTAATCCTGCTTGCTTCTCCAACTGCCTGGCTTTCTTTCTTTCTTTCTTTCTTTCTTTCTTTCTTTCTTTCTTTCTTCCTTCCTTCCTTCCTTCCTTCCTTCCTTCCTTCCTTCCTCCCTTCCTTCCTTCCTTCTCTTTCTCTCCCCCCGCCCACCCCTTGAGTCCTTCCCTGACTCTAGCAGATGTTCAATTGTGTAATTAAGGCAGCTCTAAGGGAGCCTAGCAGCTGGGTCAGTATTCTACGTTTTAGCGATCACTGGGTGTCAGGTTGGAGCTAGAATTAACATGCTGAGCAGCTACCAAGCGTGTGTTGCCTCATCTTCGTGGAAGCTGGCCACGGGAATGGTTACTGCTATTCAGACTCCATATATGTTTATTTGTTTGGCGGTGCTGGGGGTGGAACCCAAGGCCTTTACGAGGTATTACATCTCCATCTCATTTTTTTT
>PVKB01008188.1:0-20322 GCA_004027205.1 Ctenodactylus gundi | reverse complement strand
GGTCACCAGGAACACACACAACCAAACACACACATGTGTGCACACACAAAGAGAGAAACTAGCTATGATTTGGGGTATGGACTGGTATTGGGGAACACTTCTCTTTCTCCAGAACTGGGGAATGGGGTGCAGAAGGATCCTGGTGGCTACAGAACCCTAACTCTAACTGATCACAAATTCTAGTCTTAATTCAAACCTTAAACTCAATCTCAGCCCTAACTCCAAGCCCCACACCAGCCCTAAGCCCAATATCAACCATAACCCCAACCGTCAACCTAAGCCCAACATAACTCGCAATCCCAACAGTAACCCCAACCTTAACATCGTCTGTAAATGGAACCCAAGCTTAACCCAACCCCAACCCCAGCAAGAACCCCAACATAACTCCAAACCCAACAGCAACTCCATCTCCAACATCCACTCTCGAGTACAACCCTGACTTGAACCCAACCCCAATCAACCCTGACACTGATGTCCACCCTACCCTCAACCCTAGGCCCAACCCTAACCTGCCCGGAGCCACAAGGTAGGCTTGTGTTGTAAGATATTCATGGGTGGGAGGGTCTTCACCCCCAGCCCAAAGTGTGGGGGGATCCTGGGGGCAGGTGAGACTCAGGATTCCCTGTCCACTATGCTATAAGCTAGTGCCCATGTGACTCCCCTCACCCCAGAGGTTGACAATACAAATGCCACCTCATGGTCCCTCCTGGAGGTTAGTGAGTAATTTTGGGGGACCTGGAAGGACCATGGCCCTGAGCTAAGGGGTCTCTACATGGAGAAGGGGGTGTTTTCCTTCATGGCCTGTGACTGGGAGGAAGGTATTCCTTCACCGTGGTGAGGCCTGGGCCAGTCCTGGGTGGCTGGAGTGGGGAAGCGTCCCTTCCTGTGGATCCAGTGAGGGCTTATGAGGTGCAGAGAGCAGCTGGGGACAGCAGGAGTAAAATCACACCTTGGGTGGCTGCCATTTTGAGAGGCCAGAACCATGGGCCAGGGCAAGGCTCATTGTCTTACTTACCCTGACCCCAAATGGGACATCCAGAATGACCTTTGACCCTTATCTCTACCCCCTGACCCTACAAATGACCTCTAAGTCTGGTCTCCACCCAGTGACTCATGATACAAGCTCTGACATTGACACTGACCCCTTGACCCTATCTCCATCTGTCATACTTTAGATCTACAGTACAGTATCCCCAAAGTCCCCTGTGTGTGTAGGGTGCCCGGCCCCCTGGGGATTCTGTGCTTATCCGGGGATCCATCCTCCATGGTGGGTGCATCATGGCCGACTGGGCTGTGGGGAGCTGCAGCCTTGGGGGAGGTGGGTCCCTGGGGACAAGGATCTGGAAGGAGGGTGTGCCCCTCTTCCAACTCCTCCCTTCTCCCTCTGCTTCCTGACTGCCATGGAGAGAGGAGCTGCCCTCCACCACTACGCCCTTGCACCATGATGGTCCTGCCTTGGAGTTGCTCACCACGGACTGAACCCTCTGAAACCGGGAGCCAAGATCACCCTCCACCTTTACCATGCAGGTGTCACTAGTTTTAGCCTGGTGACAGAAAACCGGCCACCATAACCCACATACCATCTGCCAGTTAAGAGGGCTAGAGGAGCCGGGGACCCACGTGGGTTAACTAGCTCCGCTCACTTGATCGCTCCTGACCTTGTGATGGCTGTCCTCCCCGGGGACCGTCGGGACAATGCCCATTGACCCAGATAGAAGCCACCACAACGGAGCTTATCAGCCGTAGGCAAAGGGCAGAATCCTAAAAATAAAATCACACAGAAATCAAAACAGGAGAAACAAGAGTGCTTGTGTTCTGCCTCTGCCATATTTTGTTTTTGCAGTTGTCTTTGAGGTTGATGATCAAAGAACCCAAATAGGTGAGCGTTTAATTATTTGTTCTTAATTCTGGGGCTCATTAAGGATTCGGCCCCTCATTAGCATAAGGCAGCTTTCTTATGCAGATATGCAAGGTGGAGACAGCTTTCCTGGTTTCTGGGCTGTTGAGTGGGAGGAACACGCGTCCTATATTGTGAAGTGTCACGTGTAAGGTCCCACAGGGGGAGGTTCTGGACAGTGCAGGATGGTGGCTCTGGAAGAGGGTCTGGGAGGTGGTCGTGAGTGGCAGGAATTTTGCGGTTGGGGTCATGGTAGATTGCCTTGTAGGCTGTCTTCTGGAATTTCCAAGGGGGCCCATGAGCAGGCACATACATTTAGGATAATCCACCATTTGCATGGGTTCAGAGTCTGGGAGGCCACTGGATGAGCCCACCGGGGCCGCCATATGCAGTCCCTCCCATCCCATGGGTCCAGGGGTTGGGAGGTCGCTGGATGAGCCCACTGGGGCTGCTGTATGCAATCCCACCCATCCCAAGTGTCCAAGGGCTGGTAGGTCATTGGTTTAGCCCACTGGGACAGCCATAACCAATCCTAGAGCCCAGGGGGCTGACAGACATCAGTTCCTTGTTGTCCCCAGTCCTGGACATTGGCAGTCCAAGGGCCAGGTATGGTAGTACCCATGCCCAAAGAGGGCGGAGTCTTGGGTCACAGATGGTGCCTTCTGACTGTGTGCTTTCACGGTTCTAGGGGCACAGGAGTCTGCTTGTTAAAGACAGTGGTCCCACCCAGCACCTCCCAGAGCCGCCACCTTCCCAGACTAACGTGCAAATTTTAGGGGGATGTATCTACCCAGAAGTGAGAGATGATCCCTCAATGTAAGTTGCTCGCCGTACTTCCAGCCAGGGATGGAATTCAGTGTGAAGCCCCTGAGCTCCGAGGCCTGGGTTCGTGTTTTCAGGGCTAACCCATTGCAGGAGAAATCAGACCTAGGTTGCTGTGCAGGAGGTGGGCATTCTTTCTACCACAAGAAGCGTGCTGTGTGTGCTAATGTCCTCTGCCCACAGCAGTGGCTCTGTTAAGAGAGTGGGCACTGAGGGGTGGAAAAGACTTGTAAGCCAGATGTCTGTGTCCTAGCGCCCTGGAGTCTGAGGTGATAGCACCGTAAGAACTGCATGGAGCAAGTGTAAGAGCATCTGCAGGTGGACAGCAGGGACGGAGGGGTGTCCCCTCTCCTCCACATGCGTGATCTCGACGCCGTCCGGACGGGAAGGTAAGTCAGGATTTCTCCGGTCCGGTGGAGGTCATGCCTCAGCCACAACCACAGTTCCAGGGGAGCTTTGTTTTGCCTTTTTTTATTTTTTTACCTCTTCCTCGCCTGATCTGTAAGAATCATTTTCCTCGTACTCCACGTCTGTGTGATCTCTGCCTAGATAAACTTTCATCAAAAGACTAATGAACACAAAGTTGGTTTTTTTGAAAATAGATTAATCACCAAATAATTGCACAGATAACGTGTCCAGGGCTCAAAATCCAGGGCACGAGCTGGGACGGGCGCCTTTCCATATGCATGAAGTGCTTTCTCTATAATTAAGAGCAATCCGGTAATAGGATTTTTATTGTTGTTCTTTTGCATCTGAATCCGTAAATTGTTATCAAATCATTAAAAGGGGAAACGCGGACCTGCAATGTGAATCTCTCTCCTTTGATGAGGAAGGCTGTGGGCCACTTGCTGTTGTTATTATTACTTTTTCGATTAGATTTGAGGATAAATCAATTGTCGTTAGAAGTTTTCAACTCATTATGAGTCTTAAAACAGTGCAGGAGAAGGAGGTAGCAACATGGGAAACAGAGAAACAGACACACAAAGAGGAGACAGAGAGAGAGAGCGGGTTGGGTTGGGTTGGATGTGGTCAGTGAAATCATTGTTGAATTTACTTGTAATGCTTGTAGGTCACCAACTTTGTGCATGGCTTAGTGGTTGAGATCTGAAATGTCCCCAAAGTCCCCTGTGTGTGGACACACACGGGTCACTATGCTCATCTGTGGATCTGTCCTCCATGGTGAGAGCATCATGGCCGACGGGGCTGTGTGTGTGGAAGGTGCCTGGCCCCCAGGAGGCACTGCGCTCATCCGGGGATCCATCCTCCATGGCTGGTGGAACTTGCGATCCTCCTGTCTCAGCCTCCTCTTGGCACCGGGATGTCCCGCCTCTGCCACGTCCTCCTCCACTGCGACTCAGCAGCTGCACTGCATGTCTACAGGCAGGACATTGGGACTCTCATTTCCGGGGCACCCCACCCGCGGTAGGAAGCACCCCACTTTCCCTGGTGAACAATTTTACACTCTGCAGTGTTCCCACCCCACAAAAAAAAACTTCCTCCCTAACAGTTCTGCGGGAGTCCTTGGACAGGCCTGGCGTCTCTGTGATAACGACCCATCATCTCTGTGGGGCGTTGGCCAGGGCTGGCGGTCCGGCTGGCAGGGACTTCACAGGACCGAGATCACAGGGTGTCATCTTATCTCCCGTGTCCGTCCACCCGTGAGGCGTGTGGATCCTCTGGTGCCACGGTCGGCCCTTTGGTCAGCCACGCACGCCTAATTGTTGTGTGCACATCTGAGGGCCCTGCGGATGTCACCGGCGTCTGTTCCTACCTGTCACGGGAGGCCAGTAATGAGGTGCCCGTGGTGAGCTGGTCCAGTCCTCGGTCCCTCCTCCCGGGTCAGCCGGCTGGTGTCATCTCGGCGGACGCGTGTAATGAGAGGTAATGAAGCCCTCGTGTCCTCGCGCCGGGAGTCCAGTCGGAGCGGGCAGTCATGGCAGGAAGGGTGGCTCAGGGTGGGGGGAAGGCTTCTGTGCGAGTTTGGATCTGGGGTGTCCCCAGAGGCCCCGGGGTTGGGGGCTCGGTCCCCAAGGTGAGCCGTGTGCAGAGGTGGGACTTGGGGAGTGGAGGGACCAGAAGGTGCTAAGGTCACCCGGGATTCACCCATGGACAGAGTCAGGATGGGGTGCTGTTTTGGGGGGTACAGTGGGTCACTGGGGACAGGATGTTGGGGGCTGCTCCTCATCCCTGGCTTCTTTTTGCCTGGCTCTGTCTCAGCCTCCTGTCTGCCGTCTGCCATGATGGTCCCACCTTGGACCGTGCAGGTCATGGACTGACCCCGTCCCCCACAGCTAGCCTGTGCGCCTTTAGGTCACAGGGGCGGGATGTTTCATCCCAGGGACAGGAACGTGACCAACTAGAGCCCCCACCAGACGCCGGGGATCATGTGCGATCTGGTGGAGGTGAAAGGGACCAGGGCCTCCCTGTGTCCACCACAAAGACAAGAGATTCACGTCCTGAACTCTTGCTGTGGTCTGAGAGTGTAGTTTCCCCAGGTGACCCCAGGTACGGGCTCGGTCCCCAGTGGAGCTGGGGAACTCCTGGGGTGGGGACAGGGTGACCAGGGCCCTGAGCTCATCACTGAGCTCATCACTAAGTGGCATTTTTGTACAAAAATCTCATTTTGTGATGGAGATTTACAGTGTCCCCCAGAATCCTCTGTGTTGTGTGACAGGTGCCTGGCCCCCAAGGGGCACTGTGGTCCTCCGTGGATTCATCATGGCCGACTGGGCTGTGTGTGCACCTGGCTGCCTCCCACCTGGGCCTACAGGAAATGGGGCCTGGTGAGCGGAAGTGACGTCATGGGGGCGTATCGTTAAATGGGTCCCTGGGATGTCAATCGCTTCTCCCTGTGCCCTGTTTGCAGACTCCATGATGAGCGGCATTGCCTGCCCCATGCCCTGTCATGCTGTTTTCTGCCACACCCCAAGTGGCCACCAGCTGGGCTTTCCTGAGCCGTGACCTCAAATGTTTCTGCCGTCCTGACCTTGATCTGTCCTGGACCTTGTCACCATAGGGCGCCGCTGGGTCACCCGGAAGGAGCCTCCCAGGGCCTGAGTGTGTCTACACCAACGTTCCAATGTGTACAAGTGGGCATTTATAATTCCCACTGAAAATTCCCGTGGCCTTTGGGTCTCGAGTCGGGCTGACGGATGCAGGACACGTCCTCCGCCCTAGGTGCGTGGGGTGACCTGGGCAGTCATCCCAGCACTCTAAGGGGCTGGCATGGGGTCTCCCGATGTTCCCGACCCACGCGGTTGGACATGGAGTCATGGAAGCCGGGGTGCAGGGCACCGGCTGGGGCATCGGAGAGGCCAGAGCCAGGCTGGGGATGGGTCCCCCAGGGGTGACGCTGCTCTAGGACCCTGGGGGGGGGACTTAGGGCCCCGGCCCCCATCATCCTCTCTGCCTCAGATCCCCGTAGGAACTGGGACGACGCCATAAAAACCAGGCCGGGAGGCTGTCTGCATCCCAGACAGGTAAACTGAGGCAGGGGAGCCGCTTTGAGATCATTACATAACTTTTCTCACACAGACGTGGGAACCCAGGGTCCCCACATTGCCCTCGTCACACCTGTTTTTTGTTTTTCCCTTTTGTAAATCACCCAGGGCCAGATTTAAACTTGAGACCTGCCTGCTGAGAGAGGAACTCCTGGCTGGCTCCTGGCGGCACAGGCCCGTCCCCCAGCCAGTGCGGCGAGAGGCCGAGGCAGCAGGGTGAGTCCTTCCTGCCCCAAGTGGGCAACACAGCGCCGCAGCCAGACCCCGTCTCAGAATCAAAACTGGAAAGTGGGCTGGGAAAGGAGGTCAGTGCAAAGGTCCTGAGGTCGGCCCCAGCACCCCCTCCTCACTATCTTGACCACTGTCCGGTCCACGGCCACCTCCTTTCTTCCAACCTTGGCCGGGAGGTGCCAGGCGGTGGGGACGGGCACCGCCGGGCGTGGGGGGATGGTGGGGGAGTCCTCCTCCCTTCCCCGCAGACCCCGTAACTCATCCAGAATCCATAAAACAATTAGCCAGGCGCTAATGGGATCGCCCAGGCCTCCCGTGTTTGATTCGCGCATAAATAATTGAACACGCGGTTTCTGTAGCATTCGGAGCGGCCGACATCATTTACGGGCCTTGTCACGGTTGCGGGTCCCCGTCCCCCAGCCCTGCACGGCCCTGGGGGGCCGGTCGGGGAGGGGAGGCTGGGGCGGGGGGAAGGGGGCCCTGAATGCTTTTAGGGTGGAAAGAGCAGCGGCTATTAACAAGCCGATTAGCATAATTCATTGACACCTGTCACCACTGGGAAAAGCTGCCTCCTGCGGGGAGGAGGAGCTGGACTAGGGTTTTTGGGGGAAGGGGTGCCCTCGTCTTGGGGTCGGGCGCGGATGGGCCCGCCTTGCTGGCCTCGGAGACTCGGTTTCCCCCCGTGGGCCCTGGGCCTCGCTGCGTTGCTGGGTGGTCCAGGTTGTGTTCTGGCTGCGGGCCGTCCTGAAACGCATCTCCCATGGGGTTTCCTGTGGAACAGAAACTGTCTTGTCCTTTGGCTTTTGCTCCTGATCCGTTGCACGTAGGTAGCGTGGTGGGGTCCCGGGGACATCCGTGTTCCTACATGTGGGTGTGCTTGTTTACGGCTGAGTAGTACTCCACCGCCAACATGCGCCGGCTGTGTGTCCGGCCTGCGTGCACCGGCTGAAGGAGTCAACTCCATACCAGGGAGCCAGGCTGAGTCTGGACTCCTTTCGGAATCAGGAGTTGCCACCTTGATGTGCGATTTCAGGGTGCACAGGACACTCGGCGTTCAGAGGGACGATGTCACCCAACCCCCACTGCACCCACTCCCCCAACCCCCCTGCACCAAACTCCTCTGCTGCCGCCGCTGGCATGACTTGTGCATGGTATTTTCTGCACAGATCAGAGGGACCAAGGACACTCCCCTCTGTCCACCGTCCCTGTGTCCTGTTTCTTTTTGTTTTTTTAAATTAATTCTGAGACAGAGCCGGTCCTGGTGATGCCGGCCCGTCACCTCAGCACTCAGGAGGCCAAGGCAGGGCGATCGCCCGGAGTCCCAGGCCAGCCTGGGCTCCACAGTGAGTTCAGGACCGGCCCGGGTCACATAGTGAGACCCTGCCTCAAAAATCAAAATAATTCTGAGACAAGTTCAGCCACCTGCCAGGCCTCGGGCACCTGGGGCACCTGGGGTGGGTGTCCCGGAAGCGGCGTCCTCTCCCCGTCGCCCCTGATTGATAGTCCAGCCCGGTGCTCTGTCTCTGCGGTGGGTGACAACCGTTCCCGGCCTCACGATCGCGTGTGCTCGCGTGTGTGCGTGTCACCGGGTCTCATTTACATTTCAATCTTCGCGTCCTGAATGCCGGGCGTCCCCCCTTGGAAATTAATAACCGGGAACAATGGGGACAGGGCGGGAGACGTGGGGCGGGCGGCTGGGTCCCCCCCCACCCCCGCCAGAGACAGGAGCCCCGGCCCCCCACGGCAGGGGGACGCGCCAGACAAAGGCTGGGCCTTGTGACAGGCGTCAACCTCATGTTCACGGCGGTGGGGACAGCGCGGCATCTGGGGACGATTCACTTCCATGAAAAATTTCAGTGGTTTGTGTGGAAAGAGGCGGATGTCACGCAGGCCGGGAGGGCGGGACACGCCCCTGTCACCCCCCCACCCCACCCCCGTCCTCCGAGGACGGCTCACCTTAAGCCAACCCTCCCACGCCGTGCCAATCACCCAGGAAACGAGGTTTGCATCGACCCCGCTGTCTGCCTGATCTATGCCTTCATTTTAGGATAATTGAGAATTAGTGGCCCGGCCGAGGACGCGCACGCGATATGTCAGGACCGGGTCCCTCGGGCCCTGCCCCGGGCACACTGGGCGGGGGTTGGGGGACAGGCCAGCTGCCCGGATGATTCCATGGGCACTGACCGGGACAGGAATTTCGCAGGCGGATCTTGGGGCCCCAGTGGGTCCCCCCACCAAAGTACAAGTCTCTGTGACGCCTGGTGGGCCTGGGATGGTGCCACGCTGTCTGTGTGTTTCTGGGGCCTTGCTAGGACTGTCCGTACACAAGGACATGCAGGAAGCGGCCTTGGGGGGCAGATGTCTGTGTATCCCTGGGAAAAGCACACAGCTTCTTGTGGAAATGTGGAAATTTTAACCTGTTCACAGCAGCAGAGGCTGAAAACAGGTGACTGGGAGCCACTCCAAGGTGTGGCCTAGGGAGGTCGTGGCAGGGGCCTGGGGCACGTCTGCAGGGGACAAGGCCCAAGGATATTTGAGGACTCCGAGCACCTCTAGGGTCCCCAACCTGCGTAGGCCACAGGGGGACCTGGCACCTGCCTGTCCCTTATGAGACACGACCTGAGTTCTCGCTTTCTGTTTGCCGCTGTGTGAGATTCTGGGTGGGGACCTGCACTCAGGTCGGGCCCCGACATTTAAAAATAATTATCGTTGTTATTTTGATTCTCACACAGGCCCCTGCTGAGTCACTCTCTAGTCCAGGCTGCATTCGAACTTGTGATCCTCCTGCCTCGGCCTCCCAAAGCACCGTGGGGCCAGGATGGCGAGGCTGTGCCCGGAGGGGCCGAGGGTTCCTGCTGTGACATGCGCCAGCCCTGGGTCCCCAGGCAGACAGCCAAATGGCCACAAGTCCTGCAACAATTGTGGCCCAACAGGGACCCGTGCTGTGGCCCTGACGCCGCTTCCAGGGCTCTCTGTCCCCCGTGCGGACGGCCGTGCCCCTGTCCTACCTGGAGGTGGCGGTGTCTATCCCAGCAGCAGTCTCCAGCCTGACTTTGGTCCCTGGGTGTCCCCAGCTTGGGTCCCCACTCCAGTTCCCCGGTGCACGTGAACTGGGCTCTTGACTTGGCCTGGACAGTGGCCTCGGCGTCTCTATGCTCTGTCCGGGGACAGTGCCTGCTGTGAGGACCAGGGTGGTCACTGCCTATGCTGGCTTCTGCACCTGTCTGCCTACCAGGAAATGTCACACCTGTCCCCTTGGGGTATCGGCGTCCAAGATCATTGCAGTGCCGAGCCTGGGCACCCAGCTGGCACACCTACAGGGCGCCCACCATGTGCAAAGTCTGTGCTGTTCCCAATTCAAGAAGAAACACTTGGCCGTAGAGTCATCGGCCAGGGTGGAGGGACATCAACCTTGTGATATTAAAGAGTCTCTGAATTCCCCTGTGTGTGGAAGATGCCTGGCCCCCAGGGGTGCTGTGCTCATCCGGGATCCATACTCCATGGTGGGGTCACCATGGCCGACCGGGCTGTGAGGACTGGGCCTGGCTGGACGTGGGTCCCTGGGGACAGGACTTGGAAGGCTGCGTCCTCGTCCCCGGATCCCCTTCTGCCTGTGCCTTCTCCCGCACACCCTTCTGCCATGACAGTCCTGCCTTGAGCCACCCACCGTGGACTGAACCCTCAGAGGCTGTGAAGAAGCATGATCTTCCCTCACCTTTAAAACTGTTTCTCAGCCAGCACGCGCGTGGGTTTCCCCTTGCGAAGGCTGCAAGGCACCCCGGCAAGCAGGACACATGGTCTGGCGAGGCCTCTGCTGCCCTGTCCGGGGTTTATTTGTTTCTATCACTGGGAAACCTGTTCTGCGCTCGTAATGTCATTTCCGAAATCCGATTAGTGGCGTGTGAGCTGCCGGCGGGACTCTGTTATGGGCTCGGTAGTCTGTCGCCGCTAATGGGACCCGGGAGGGGCGCTGGCAGGGCAGGAGAGTCCCTGGCGCCACCCACTCGGGAGTCCAGGTCCGGCCAGGGATTCCCCGCGCGGCCTGGGCCCTGTGGGCGCCACCAGAGAGACAGGCGTGGAGCTGCTCAAGTGGTCTGGGGTAGCCAGTGGGTGCCAGGGCAGGAGCTGAGCTCCGGCTGCCTGGGGTGGGATTGTGCCCCCAAAGGACACAACCAAGTCCTGGCCCACCAGTTGGGGACATGACCTGGCTGGGAATCAGGGTCTCCACGGATGTCCCAAAGTGAAATGTCATGGGATAAGGCCCTCCAGGGTCAGGGTGGCCCTCAAGCGGAGGATCGAGGGATAGGGTCATCCTGGGTCAGGATGGCCCTGAAGGGAAGGGTCATCAGATAAGTTCATCCCAGGTCAGGGTGGCCCTGAAGCAGAGGATCATGGGATAGGACCGTCCCAGGTCAGCATGGCCCTGGATCCAGGGCAGTGTCTTCTTCAGTAGATTCAGGACAGGACAGATGGACTGCGAGCCAAAGCCTGTTGGAGACGGCGACAGGGACAGCGCCACACTGGGCCCAGGGCCTCCCGCAGCCCCGAAAGGTGGCAGAGGCAGGAAGGTGTCCTCCCCTGAGCCTGTCGGGTGACCCCAGCTGGGGACACCCAGGCCTCAGGACCCTGGGTCCCGTGAGGGGACAGGACGGGTCCCTGTGGTGCAGTCACCAGCCACTGGTCACTTGTTCCCACGCTAATCTGGAGGACCCCTGAGAGTCTGGCACAGGTGCTTTTGGGGGTTCAGGGAAGGATCAGTTCTTATTTTCTGCAGCACCCAGCTTGGGGTCTCTGGGGATGGCACCTCTTGCCCTGTGATCAGCTCAAGATGAACTCGGGTCCCGGATGGGCCCCTGGGGCATGGGGACCTGCCTGCATCAGCCTCTCCGTGACTTGGCCCGTGTTCCATCTGCACAGGTGCCATTGGCAGCACCCAACCCGACCCATGGGCACCCGGCTGCCTCCAGCTTTGGGGGTGATCCCTGCTGAGCAGGCCCACTCCGTGCAATTTTTTTTTTTTTTAAAACTCTTATTTGTGACTTTCTGCCTGGGCTGTGTCCTGGCACGTTCCCGGGTGTTGGTGGCCGCTGTGGGGTGGCAGATTCAAGCCCTGCAAGACAGGGCACCCCGTGATTTTATTTAAATTTATATTTCCTGGTGCCAGGGCCCAGCACACAGGCCCCGAAACCCCGGCGATCCCGGCAGCCCGTCCATCCATCCCGGGCGCAATTCCCGGCGCGGAATTGGATTCTCCTGGTGCCTTTTCATTACGGCTCTGCGAGCCCAGGGAGGGAGGGGAAAAAAGAGGAGAAAACGCGTGTTTCTGTGTGTTATTTATGTCTCCGCGGAGGGTCACGACGCTCGTGATTAATACGGGAATCCGGAATTTATTCTAAAGGGGCCGTTCATACATATGGAACAGCGCTATTATCCGCAGGTAGCCGGATTCGTTTTATTAAAATGGAAATTCGGGAATCGTCCACATCGTGGCTCCGGGGGGCCACGGGGGGGACCCTGCTGGCTGCAGGGCCTTTTTTTAAAATATAAATGTGTATTTATTTACTTATTTATTTATTTATACGAGACTGTCCTGAGTTGCGGCCCTGGAAGGACAGACGAGGCTCGGGACGGGTGCCCCGACCTCGGGGACGGAGGCCAAGGCAGGAGGACCCAGCAGAGTGACAGACAGGGTCCCAGTTACACCTGCTTCCGGGCGTGGACAGTGGGGAACTGGAAAGGCCAGTGGGTGGGCGTGTCCGGTGGGTGGGCGTGTCCAGTGGGTGGGCGGGTCCTGTGGGTGGGTTGGTCCAGCTGGCGGGTGGGTCCAGTGGGTGGATGTGACTGCTGGGTGTGTCAAGCAGGTGGGCGTGTCCAGTGGGCGTGGGGTTCTGGTGGGTGGGTGTGTCAGGTGAGTGGGCATGTCCAACAGGTGGGCGGGTCCAGACGATCGTAGAGTCCAGTGAACCAGACACCTTTCTGGGAGGGACCAGGAAGCCCCTGTCAGGACTCAGGAGGCCCTGGAGGCCGCGGGCGGGACGTGGCCACCAGGATCCCGGATGTGGCAGAGGAGAGGGAAGGACCCTCCCCGGCACCCTGTGGGGGCCCTGAGGGCCGCCATCTTGTATTTAACGGTGGCCCCAAGACATACGCCCACAAGTGGAACCCAGAACCTGCGCAGGGGACCTATTGTGGACTGGGGTGCATGCTAATGGCGTGGAGTGAGGGATCACGGGAAGGGGTCACCCAGGGTCATGGTGGTCCTGAAGGTGAGAACAGGGTCCCCCAGGGCCGCAGAAGGGGCCAGGCACACACACCCAGGAGGAGGCACCGGTTCCCAAGAACAGGGGCCACGTCCTGAGCCAAGACACGTCCTGTCATCTGGGAGGATTTTTGGAGGGGGTCAGTCGCAGGACCTTTGCACGAGCTGCATCTGCAGGTCTTTTTGATTTTTGCAGGGAGGCCTTGTGAAGTCTCTGAGTGGGCCGGGCTGGGCTCCCACTGGAGATCCTCCTGCCTCAGCCTCCTCTCCGAACCACTAAGCGATATTTGTAAGTCACAGTACCGTCCTCACCCCATGGAAAGTCAACACGGGACACACAAAAGCCCGGAAGCACCGTGCTGGCCAGACCGGCAGTCCCAAGTCACCTGAGCCTCTTTCAGGAGTGGGCAGTGCGGCCCAGCAGTTAGCGCCCTCGCCTGGCACACACCAGGCCTCGGGTTCGAGTCCCCAGCACCGCATAAGCCGGGCGTGCTGGTGGCTGGCACCTGTCGTCGCAGCACTCGGGAGGCTCAGACAGGAGGGCGGCCCCGCGTCCTGGGCTCCGACCAGCGTGCGCAGCCACGTGTCCGTCCACGCCGCGTCCACCCCGAACCCAGGACCGCGCCTTCTGCCCAGCTGTGAGAACGGACTGAGTCGCGATCCGGGGTTTCCGAGCCCCGAACAAAGAAAACCTTCTCCGGAACGCACGCGGACCCGCGCACAAGGAAAGGAAAAAAAAAAGCCAAAAACCAAAGAACGCATAAACAAGAACTCGGCCCCTAATTGGGTTAGAGACAATTAGCCGGCCGGGTTTTGCATAGCTAACCGCGTTACCGGGATGCAATTTGGCCGCGTCGCCGCCGCCGCCGCCCTAATAAAACGTGTCAGCTGAAATGAAAATACAGGTTGCGTAATTAAATTTAATTGTTGTCTGTCACTACGAATCCGCCTCGGATCGGGGGCTCGCGGGGCCGGCCGCGTTCCAGGCGCGCTAATTCCCTTCCCGGGAGCGGCTGCCGGGCGACCCGCCCGGCACGAACCCAGACCCCGCTGCTGCCCTGGTTTGTGGGGTTTTTTTTTAATTTTTCTATTTTATTTATTGATTTTTTATTTTTCTGTGCCGTGGTCTTGAACCGGCGCCAGGAGAGGAAATGAACAGACGCAGCGGCCGGGAGTCGGTGCAGATCCACCGTGCCGGCTCCGATCCAGCGCCGAGTCCAGGAGCACGGGGGCGGGGGCGGGGGGGGCGATTTTTGGGGAAAAAATAATCAAATTCCACTACTGTGTCCCAGCTGCGTACTGTGCGCGCAGGCGGCGACTCCGAGGCTTTCCGCTTCCCTCCCGAGCCTGGCTGCTTTCTCCCGGCCTCGGGGTCTTGACGCGCACCCGTGCTCCACAGATGACCCAGGCACGCCCTTGTTCGTGGCTCAGTAGTACTCCACAGCAAACAGACGCATCTCAGTCTTTAAAAAAATTTTTTGTTCACCTGTGGAGGAGGGGCAGTTGCATTCCACGCCGCGTCACTTCTAGGAGAGACGCAAATTGCAAATGGATAGATGAACCAGATTCGGCACTTGAGGGGCTGCTGGCTGGCTTAACTGGTCAGCGCGATTTCCCAGCGGCCGTGTCCCCAGCGAGCCTGGGCTGCCGTCTGCCGGGCAGGGGACCAGGGAGACGGCCCCGGGACTCAGTGTCCACGTTTGTCTGCTGGGGCCCTTTCTCCAGCAGAGGACGAGGCGCCCCGTGGACACCGGGGTGTGGACACGGGGCTCTGTCCCCCTGGGAGCGGGGGGCCTGGCTCACCGGGGGCTCCTGGTGACTCTGGTGCTGCCGCCAGTGGTCCAGGATGGGAGCTTCTGGGGGGACCGGGGAACAAGCCAGACGCACCCTGGTCGCGATTGTGTCCTTCAGCCTCCCGGTCTGAAACAGGTGCCAGGCTTTTGAAATTAAATTAAATTAAATTTCTTTCTCTGGCTGATGCTGGTTAGGAGTCTGGGTGCGGCTCTGACATCTCCTGGCGGTGTTCAGCCTAATTTTTTTTTTTTTTTGGAAGGACACGATGGAAAGGAGCCACACACCCTCCCGGCCCACACCCACGCCCACGCCCACAACTCAAACTCACACCTCTGAAACCCACGTTTGAAGTTTTGCGGGCGCCTCGAATATTTCGGGTGACCAGGCTGGAGTCGGGCTCCGAGGGAACAGGCAAGGGCCCTGTGTTCGGTGTTTACACTTGAAACATGATATATTGACCGGCCGGACCCTGCCAGAATGCGGACGCAAGACATGTGGATGGCGGGGCAGGAAGAAAAAAAAAACCACACACACAGACACACAGAAATGTCTCTGTAAGAGAAGTACATAAATCCGTGCTGATGCAGGCGTCCCTTGCAGACGCACACAGGCGGGCTTAAAAAGAGATTTTATACATGTATGTTTCTTTGGAACAACTGCAAATTTATTTCTTGAAATCTCCCAGGGATATGACCTTCTTTTCCTGAAACACACATTTCTTTCCTTTCTGTGGTACTGAGCGCGGAGCCCAGGGCCTTCGCCCTGAGCCCATTTTTAGTTTTGATTATCAGATGGGACCTCACTGAGTTTCTAGGTTGACTTTGGGTTTTTCCTGCTTCAGTCTCCCAAAGCGTTGACATGACAGGCCTGTACCACCAGGCCCAGTTCCGAACACAGATTCCTTGTGCGATATTGTAACTTGAAGCTGTGGCCCATTAATAGAAAAGGGGGGACCCCCACCTTCTGTTGTTGGGGAACCCACATATTCACGCACATATGCTGTCTGCCACTGGTGGTGGGTCTGTACCTATCAAGTTTTAAGAACCTGAAGACAGATTTCAGCCCAGCCAGGGCAGGCTAGCAACTTAGCATGAGAGTCTGTCTGAAAATAACAATAATTTTTTTTAAAAAAATGGGTTGTGGATGTAGCTCAGTATCAAGGCTCTGGGCTTGAATTCCAGTTCCACACACACAAAAAAAAATCTATGAAAAACGAGATGGTTACTGTGCTAGTCAGCTGTTATCCTGACAGAATACTGAAGAAAATCAACATAGAGGACAAGAAGTTGGCTTGGGCTTACAGCCTCAGAGGTGTCAGTCCATGGCTCTGTCGTGGGCGACATCATGGCTCATGCCATGGTGGGACATCATGGCTGACACCATGGCAAGATCATGGCCGACGTCCCAGCACAACACCAACCTTAAGTACAGCCCAGGGAGGATGGATCAACATGGCATCTGCAGAGAGGGGTTTGCTGTGCCAGGAAGGCACAAAGCTCTGTCCCCTTCCTTCCCTAAACTTTTGTCCCTCAACATAGTTCTTGCAGGGAGTCAACACGACTTACCGCAAGCCATTGGGACGACTCTGCTTCTCACAGGAAACACGTCACTCAGCGTCGCACTGAATCCATCCCGGGTCATTCAAAAATAAACATGGGGTGTGAACGGAGCTCAAAGTGAAGGCCCTGAATCGGATCCCAGTTCCACACAGACAGACAGACCGTTAATTATGGCACCCTGGGCTGGGGTCAGGAGATAGGAGTCCTGAGTGGGTTGGAAAGGTTGGGAAGGGGGCGACTGTGCCCGTGCCGAGCCAGGCGCGGGCTGGAAGCTGAGCCACACTGGGACTTTGATGAGCAGATGAAAGGGTCTCGAAATTGTAATATTTGGTAGGTGAAATGTCTCAGCTCAGAGGTTTTCTTAACGCTGAAATATTCTCCTGTGTCCCGTTAATTAATGCGCAGGTTCAAAGGCGCCTGTGTGCTCGACTGTTCCCGGGGCGGATGTTCACCGCGGTTCCATGTTAGTCCAACCCGGGTCCCTCTTCTGCTCCGAGCGGTTGGATTTTCACCCCCCGCTGTGGGATTTCTGGCGTTGGGTGGTCGCCGTGGGGGGGGGGGGGCAGGCTGTCGTTGTCCTGGGAGGGACTGGACCCTCCCAAGGGAATGTGGGGCCCAGAATCCTGGAGTCAAGCTGGGTCTTGAGGTGTCAGAAACAGAAAACAAGAGAACAGCCAGGTGGAAAGAGGTTGGGGGGAGGTTTCAACAATCATGTCCCCACAGTGTGTCAGGGAATTTCCCACCACTGGGACACAGAGCTGGGCACTTAGAGGCGAAAGGAGAAGAGATTTGACTGGACTCTAGGTTTTCAGCCAGGAGGCCCAGATCCAGGGCAGGATCATGAGGGCAGAGGGAGTGAGTGGTGGCGGGGGACAGCAGCTCTCTCCATCACAGCCAGAAAGCAGAGAGACACGGAGGAGTGAGCACAAGGACGTGGCCTTCTTCCAGGTCCCGTCCCCCAGGAACCACCTCTCACCAGGCCCCACCTCCTCAACCCCGTCGGCCATGATGCACCCACCATGGAGGATGGATCCCCGGTGAGCACAGCGCCCCCTGGGGGCCGGGCACCTTCCACACACACAGCCCCGTCGGCCATGATGCACCCACCATGGAGGATGGATCCCCGGTGAGCACAGCACCCCCTGGGGGCCGGGCACCTGCCACCTGCATGTCACAGGCATGCAGGGACGCTGTGCACTCTAGAACTGAGCCATCACAGAAGGAGATCAGAGAGGTACTTGAGGAGAACTCGGTGGCCATGCTCGGGGTCACCGAGCCATGTGACTACAGGGTCTTTCTTACACTCAGTCCGTCTGTGGCTGCTTCTATGGGCTTTTTTCCGCCGTCTGCCAGGTGTTCCCATTTTTGGTCATGCGGTTGATCATGTGTGTGTGTGTGTGTGTGTGTGTGTGTGTGTGTGTGTGTGCGCACACACGTGCTGCTGGGGACAGAGCCCAGGACTTTCATGCTGAGCCACACGTGTGGCCCATTTTGGGTTTTGAGACACGATGTCCCTGAGCCCCTGGGTTGCCTGCGGCTGGGCACCCTGCCCGTCTTGGCCCCGTGACGCTGGGGTGGGGGGGTTCCCATCAGAAACCTTAGATCCTGTGAAGGTGAAGACTTTTAAGGCAGAGGGTCTTTGCCAGCAGGATGGAACCAAAATCTTGCCAGCTGCATGCGGGGTTGCCGGCCCCTTGTCCCGGCCTCGGGGAGGCTGAGGCGGGAGGATCCCAAGTCTGAGCTCAGCCCGGGCAACTTTGCAGGATTCCGTCTCCAGAAGAAGCACTGAACGTGGGCTGGGCGTGGCTCAGGACAAAGGCTGTGGGGCTGGCGCCGGGCGTGGTGGGAGCGGGAGCCCACGGCAGCGTAGGTGCAGCTCGGGGCCTTTGAGAGGTTGCACTTCTTACGTTGTAGCTGCTAAATTATTCAGAACCTGCGGGTCAGGCGCAGATGAAGGAGAATTAGAGCGACTTTTGAAGTGTCAATTAAGACCTATCCCGTGACAGCCGGGCCCAGGAGCGCCAGGCGTGTCATCCCAGCGCGCCGGGAGGCCGAGGCGGGAGGGCTGCACCTTCCAGCCCTGCCCGGGCCACCTGGGCGGGTCCCTGTCTCAAAAGCACACATTAAAAAAAAAAAAAAAGGCCGAGGTTGGTTCACATGTGGCGGCCTGCAGCTGCGTCCTCAGCGCTCCTAAACGTGTAAAATGAAACACTTAGAACAGTCACAATTAGCAATCGAGAGCAGCAGGTCACCGACCGAGTGCCGGGAGGCCGAGGCAGGAGGGTGGCCAGCTCCAGCTGGGCTTTGGGAGACTCGGTCTTAAGATGAGAATTTAAAAGGGGCACCGGGTTCAGTCACCGCTACCAGACAAGAGAAGGGAGGGAAAAATGAAAGTATTGGAAAGCAGAGACGGGAGGATTAGGGTCACGACGGCTCCTTGGCCCTGGCTGCCTGCAGAGCCGGGACGGGCAGGCGCTGCCCTGTCCCGGGCCGTGTCCCCCCCTGGCGTGGCCACCCGGTCCCACAGCCTGGCTGCCGCTGGCGCGGACCCCGGGGGAGTTGCAGCGGCCGGCGGGAAGACTGTTCTCCTCCATTCCCAAGCAATCCGTTACGGGGCCCCGCCGGCCCGGCCTCCGCCTTGTAACGTGACAGTGACAAACGGCTCCGCGCCGATTTTAAATTTCATAATTTTAATCTGTCACGGTTGACATTTAATTACCGAGCCCGCCGCCCGGGCCCACGGGGCGTGGGGGGACCCAGGCTGTTTGCTTGGCGCTCAGCAAGCGCACGATTGTTTTCTTTCTTTCTTTTTTTTTTCCTTTCTTTCTCTGAGTCTTTTCCCCCACCCGTCGTCCGCGGATTAAACGGAAGGCCGGGGCAGCCGGTCACCCCGAATCCACGCACAGCAGCAGAATCAGATATTTAAGCGGTGTTTTTATCGTATTTACTACACGATGTTTTGCAGGCAGGTTGTTGCGCTGAAGCCCAGGCCAGCCTGGGACTCAGGGCGATCCTCCTGACTCAGCCTCCCGGCTTATGAGGTGCTGGGGACTCAAACCTGGGGCACTAAGCTTGCTAGGGAAATGCTCTGGCCCCTTAGCTGCGCCCCAGCCCAGGAGGGTCTACTGCGTTCTGAGTTACGAGAAGCGCCACCTCAGGGACCTCTGAAAAGGAGGCTGTGACGTCTGAGGAGGCAGAGGCAGGAGGGTCTCTAGGTTTGCAGCCAGCCTCAGCAATTTAGCAACTTAGCGACCTCTACTCCTAAAAGTTCAGAAATAACCCGGACCATGACGGCGCAAGCCTGTCGCCCCGGTGTCCCAGAAGGCTCAGGCGGGATGGTGGCATACGGGATCCCAGCCTGGGGACCTTAGACACGCAGTGAGAACCTTTTGCACAATGAAATATTGAAAGAAAAAAGGGGGGGGGGGACCGGTCTGGGAGTGGAGATCCGTGGGCCTGTGATTGCAGCACCGTGGGAGGCTGGGGCGGGGAGGTCCCAGGCCCGAACCACGCCCGGGCACCTGGGCAACCTAGCGAGACCCCGTCGTTGGGGTTGTTCTGCTTGGCCACTGGTGTCCCCCATTATGCGCACTCTAAGAAGCCTGGCTTTTCACCTCCTGGGCTAAGGTTCTCACGTAGGAGAAACCGTGGGATTTTTAAGTTTGCACGCAGTCCGGCTTAACGTTTCTCCGCATCACAACCTCAAGGGCCTGAAAACAACACGACTTATCTACTTTTCAGGGCTGCATAGCAATCCGCGGTGTAAAGAAACCACAGCTTTCCCGTTCACCTGGTGTTGGGTGCATTGGCTGCTTCCAGGACTAGTTGGGGTGAGCGGCGCTTCCCCCAAGTCCTCTCTCCCTCCTGGCGCGCATGACCCCGTGTCACTTTCGATCTTAGTCTCAGTTGTCACTCTGGGTCAGAGACACTACGCCGTATTTCACCGCTGCTGTCTGATTCATTCTGCGAGGCTTTTAAGCTGTGGTCGTTTTCCCACATGCGACTCAATTTTATCCTTGTTCGGGGAAGCGTAGTACTCCACGGTGTGCATGCTTTGGGTGTCCGGCTGCTTCGCATGTGGCCCCGAGGGGACCCGTCCGGCCTGGAAGCTGGGCATGCCAGGGTCTCGGACGCGCTGCAATGTCGTCAACTCCTGCAAACATACGCAGGAAAGAAAAATCAGCGTCAGGAGCGGTTTCTCTTTCTTGCTAAGATTGGGAATGAAAAAAAAAATAACTGAAGGATGGCTTCACACCGTGA